>CM042537.1:29234208-29506708 GCA_023630585.1 Cranoglanis bouderius
ATTCTTACTGCTGATGAGTGGTTTGCATCTTGTGGTATGGCCTTTTTATTTCTGCTCTCCAAGTCTTCTTCAAACGGTGGATTGTGATATCTTCACCCCTGCCCTGTCGAGGTTGTTGAGGTCACTGGCTGATATTTTTGGGTTTTTCTTCACAGCTCTCACAATGTTTCTGTCATCAGCTGTTGTTGTTTTCATTGGCCGACCCATTCGGTGTCTGTTGCTCCACTGTACACCAGTGGTTTCTTTCTTTTTTTAGACCATTCCAAATTGTTGTATTGGCTGTGCCCAATGTTTGTGCAATGCCTCTGATTGATTTTCCCTCTTATCTCAGCTTCAAAATGGGTTGCTTTTCTCACATCAACAGCGCTCTGATCTTCATGTTGGCTTACCCTTTTTAACAACAAATGCAGTCTTCACAGGTGAAACTGAAGGCTAAAACCAAAAGTAGATGTTCAGAGCTATTTACTGTTTAAACAATCAATCTATGTTCCAACATTTTTGCTCGCCTAACAATTGGGTGGTCTGATAATGTGCTATGTTCTATGCCATTTAACACATCTACATATAAATACCA
Organism: Cranoglanis bouderius; assembly: GCA_023630585.1. Lineage (NCBI taxonomy): Eukaryota > Metazoa > Chordata > Actinopteri > Siluriformes > Cranoglanididae > Cranoglanis > Cranoglanis bouderius. Next base: position 29,234,783 of record CM042537.1, read on the forward strand.
GGAAATAAAAGCTGAACTTCTAAATTCTCTTCTCATGTTCATCTTTTGATCTCAAACCCAAATATCTTCAGTCTACACCAAAAAACAATGAATTGGCCTTGCCGTTCCAATAGTTTCAGAGGGGACTGTAGTTACGCAGCTTGTCTCCTTGTTAAGTGATTAAATGGTGTAGCTTTATCACATCTAAGAAATGCCCAATGATAAATTCTAGTGCAGATGAAGACACTGAATACTTTAATTGTGAAAGATCAGATTTAAAAAATAGATTAAAGACTTTAATGTTAAATTAATCTTACATGGTGTTTTAAATAATGTAATATGCAGAGAAATAAAGGAGATAATGTGGGTAATTGACTATAAAATACTATAAGATATGGATAACGAGATGTAAAATTCTAATCGAACATAATTGTAATAATATAGCTGTCGGTTTTTAGACTGATCATTTGCAAATTAAAATGTGGCTGATGGATTTGTAAAGTATGAATAATCATCCATGGACAAAACTTATTTTTTCTGAATTATATTTTAGCTTGAGTGGAATTAAATGTATATGGATTTGATTGATGTACAGTGCCCTCCACTAATATTGGCACCCCTGGTAAATATGAGCAAAGATGGCTGTGAAACATTTACTTTATTGTCTTTTGAACTTTTGTTCAAAAAATTCAAAAAATACTCTGCTCTCATTGATATCAAACAATTGCAAACACAACACAGGTTTATCCAAAAAAAAATATATCTCTGTTAAATATAGGTGTGCAATAATTATCGGGATCCCTATGAATTCATATGAGAAAAATATATTTGAAGTATATTCCGACTGATATTTTACAATTTTTTTAGCACACCTGGGTGACTAGGATCAGGAAATTGTTCAACCATGACTTCCTGTTTCACAGGGGTATAAATATGAGGTAACACATAGGCCAAATTCCCTTAGTCATTCATAACAATGGGTAAGACCAAGGAATATAGCTGTGATGTGCGGCAAAAGGTTGTTGAGCTTCACAAAATGGGAAGTGGCTATAAGAAAATAGCACAAGCATTGAAAATGCCCATTTCCACCATCAGGGAAATAATTAAGAAGTTCCAGTCAACTAGAAATGTTATGAATCAACCTGGAATTGGACGTGTGTCTATATTGTCTCAATGCACTGTGAAGAGGATGGGTCGAGTGGCCAAAAAATCTCCAAGGATCACAGCTGGAGAATTGCAGAAGTTAGTTGCGTCTTGGGGTCATAAAGTCTCCAAAACTACAATCCGAAGTCACCTAAATCACCACAAGTTGTTTAGAAGGGTTTCAAGAAAAAAGCCTCTACTCTCATCCAAAAACAAACTCAAGTGTCTTCAGTTTGCCAGACACTACTGACCACAAAATCACTTACTGACTACAAAATCAAGGTCCTGCCATGGCCATCCCAGTCCCCTGTCTTGAAACCCATAGAAAACCTGTGGGGTGAACTGAAGAGGAGAGTCCACCAGCATGGACCTCGAAATTTGAAGGATCTGGAGAGATTCTGTATGGAGGAATGGTCTCAGATCCCTTGCCATGTATTCTCCAACCTCATCAGGCATTATAGGAGAAGACTCAGAGTTGTTATATTGGCAAAGGGAGGTAGCACAAAGTATTGACTAAAAGGGTACCAATAATTTTGCACACCTATATTTATCAAAGATATTTTTTTGGATAAACCTGTGTTGTGTTTGAAATCCATGAGAGCAGAGTATTTTTGTGAATTTTTTGAACAAAAGATTAAAAGGTTAAACAATAAAGACAATTTACCAAGGGTGCCAATATCAGTGGGGGGCCCTGTATGTGGAAGAAAATGTTAAAATGTTGTTTTTTCTGGTAATATTTTCTTTTTACCTGTAAAAATTTCCAATGCTATTTACATTTCAGATGATAAAAGTGCATTTAAATGGCAAATATTACATACTTGTTTGATGCACACTGTACATTAGTCAGCACGGTGAAATTGTTTCTGACACTTCGAAGGCTAGCCAGAACCTAGACACAGACAGAGTGAGTATTTCAGTAAATATATTTAATGCTACAAAAGTAAACATTGACATAAGAAAAGCCCCAGTCTACTGCTGAGTAATCACACTAATGACGACAAAGTGATGTGAAAAGATAAAGTCATGTTTACCTGAGCGAAAGGCGTGACGATTAGGTCATCCCCATGCCTGTAAGCAAAACAGGATATGATAGCTTACTTTTAAAGTCAGATTTCATCAAAAAAAAAAACAAAAAAAAAACAAACACACATTAAGCAATACTGTAAATGTCATCATAGCATGGTGTGAGGAATGACAGTGTCTCACTGTGGGCTAAAACAGGCTGCTAATGACTTACTATGCTGACGACTACAAATTGCATAAAAAAGTGTGAAACTGTACACAATCCACCATAATCCCTGGGCTCAAAAAAGCAATTTGGATGATCAGACGTCAGAGGGAAATGTGCCTTACGTAATGGCAGGCAGTCAGTGCCAGCTTAGGCCATCGGAGGAAATCAGGCAGCGTGTGAGACATGCTGCAGCCTGCCCTCAGTTCCTTCCCCTAATTCCACCTAATACAAACCTCTGTAGGTTTGTTTCTTTCACAAATTTTAAGCACATTGCTGAAAGGTTGCTGTGTTTTTTTTTTTGTTTGTTTGTGTTTTTTATCATATACCATTATACTGAATGTTTTAAAGAGACATAAAAAGAAAATCAAGAAAATCTGACGCACAGTCAGACATCATTATTTAGCCCAAAATGCCATTGCAACTTTCCACAAACTCCCTAAAGTTTAAAGCACATATTTATTTTAGTGATATAATTAGGAACATAAGTCAAATATTTTGACAAATGCAACATAATATTTATTTATGGAGCCATTACAAAAATAAATCAACAACATTTCTCCCTAAATTTTTCACCCACAGAACCCAAACCAGTAATTATTAAAATAGCTCTGAAACATTTTGTATCATATTAATAGTGCTTTTCTAAATGTAATTTTAAAAAATGCTTTTTTTTTTTTAAATTTATACTTGTTTGCAACTTATTGAGCTATAAACAGGCATAGACACAGAATAATGAAATAACACCTTTGACACCTGTAACCACTTTTACAGTAATAGTTCTTCACTGACAGCATGTCATTTAAAACAAACAAATAAGCAAATAAGTAAATAATTTAATAAATGAATAATTTACTATAAATCACAGACCCACATCCCAAAAATTCCATCTTAGCATGTGAAAATATCTTGAATATAGTAAAAGTTATCTAGTATTTCCTATTACAGGGTGTGGCGAGGAGGAGGGCGTGGCCAGGTTGTGAGGATGCACACCTGGCACTGATCTGTCTAATCAGTGGGAGGGAGAGAGATAAAGGAGCGGCTGGAAGCGCCGGAGAGAGGGAGAGAGACGCACGTGTTTCTAGAAATGGTTAATAATTTCAAGCATGAAATAGTCTTGTTCTATTGGCAAATAATTTTAAAGCCATTAAAATCAATACAATCTAAAAGTATTTATTTCTATAAAGAAGCCAAATTATGCAAACAGAATACAAAAAGCTTGAACTGAGCAAAAGGATCTAAAAATAAGCTGAACAATCATATATTCGACTTATGATAATCTCATAATAAGAAATTTATTAGATACATTTACCCATATTCAAGATATTTTCACTCATCATTTTTTGCAGAGCAACTTGCAGTGCAACCACATTGAAATTCAGAGCATACAATAAAACAACTGAATCATTTACTGCAAAGGCCAATTTTACCATTATGATTAACAAATAATGTCATGTAAAGTGATGTTATGTTATGCTTATGTTAAGCTGATACAGACTGTTATGTAGAGTAAGTGACTTGTTGATCTGAATTTCTTCCTGTTTGCGTTATGTGTTACATTTGTCTTGGGTTACCTGAATTACTTTTATGATTATCTTGTGCTTTGTGAGGCATCATCATCGTTGTTGTTGTTGTTGATGTTATTATTATTATTATTATTATTATTATTATTATTATAATAACTCACAGCTCCGAGGCGACAGAAGAGTTGCGGGACATGGACTTGGGTGAGAGGTCGTAGTCGCTGTCTGAGCGGTACAAGAAGGACTCTCGCCGCTGGTTGTGTCCGGTTTGGGAGAAGTTGGGGTGCAGGATGAGCCCCGAGCCAGGGGAGGCCTGTGGATCCAGAGGACTGCATCCTGCAGATGGCCCATTCTCCACATCGAAACTGCAACAACAAACACAAGCAAACAATCTGCATTAGTGGCTCAGTTCACAAACATTCACAGTATGACTACTCAAAGACACTGGAAAAAAACTATTCACTTTTCACATATATCCATTTGACCCCTTTTAGGCAATCTTACTTGGCCAACATGCAGCTGTGCTTTTCAAGGCCATTTTAATGAATGAATTATTTCATGCATTCATTCACCCATAGTAACTGCATTCTCCTGGTCAAGATCCAAACCCTATCATGGAAACGTGAGGTAGGAATACACCCTGAATGGGACCATCATCACAGGGTACCACGAACACACACTCATTCACACCTATTGGAAATTTTGTGTCACCAAAACACCTACCAGCATGTTTTTAGTAGGTGGGAGGAAACCCACTTGGACACAGGGAGAACATACAGACAGTAACCTAAGCTCAGGATTGAACAGGGGACCCTGGAGCTCCGAGGCAGGCAATGATAGCAGTTTTAATGATCTTGGGAAATAGCGCCAATAAATAGTGAATAGTGAAGTCAACAAAACTATGCAGTAACACATATTGAATTATGTAGTCTCGGAAAAGTGTTTAAATAAACAATCTTTTCTATTTATGTTGGCTTGCTGTTTAAGCTTATTCTTCTTCTTCTGAGACCGTAAATTCTAAACACTACTCCTCCCAGAGCTTTCAAGTTACACGCACCAAACATGCCATAGATCTTCAGCCTGTTCTGACTTTTCTAACTGATCGGAATTATGGTTTTCCAGTTACAGAAGCTCAAAGTGGCCAAAATTCCCATTGAATTGTCCACTTTGAGCCAAATTGTCCAATTGTCCATTGAAAAATTTTGAATGTTATAACTCCTAAACCTTTCAAGCTACTTCCACCAAACTCAGCAAAGCCCCCCAGGCTGTTCTGACTTAGCAAGCTGTATTTTTTAACTGAACAGATTTATGATTTTCCCATAGCAGATGATCAAAAACCCCCAAAACTCCCATAGTTCAGAGCCTGGCTTGGAATGTTGGAATGCCTTATAATCATGGGAAAAAAAAAAAAAAAAAAAAAAAAAAAAACCACATTGAATCAGTTTTTTTTCCAAAACTGTAACCAACAATGTATGCAGATAAAAGTCTACATATATTCAGAGACACACATTGACAGAAAACAGACTCTAAGCATCTCAGATTTTTAAATAAGACAGCAAGCTACAGTTCATTGTTCTGGAATTTTAAGGGAATAAAATGCGTGAAGTGGTCCCATAAGACAACAAAGCTTTGGAAAGTCTCAGAGATTCCCAGTAAGCAGGGAGGAAGCAAGTCGCATCCTTCCAAGCCCTCAGGAAGTGCAGGGGAGATGGCCTTGGCCCACTTCAAACGAGACACCCGCACTGGAAGCAGATCACACTTAAACAAACACTGTTCAGATTTGGAATTGTGTGTCTCCAGTGGTGGCTGGAGAAATATAGTGGAAGACATTCTCTTTTGAAAGCTCTGAGTTTTGGTGTCTTTCTGGCTCTTGGTCATTTCACAGCATGTGTACTGAGAAGCATTTAGACAGCCCCTGAAGCCACAAGCAGCAATGAAAGGAAGAGACAGCTGTGGTTCAGACAAGCTGAAGGGCTATGCTTTCAGATGTTTGCTTTCTACATACAGTCTCACCATTGTAAACTAAACTTGGAACCACATATTGGAGTATGCTTATGGTGTCTCTATATGGACTGACGATTTCTTTACTACATAAATGGTATTAATTTACAACATGCACAACAAGATTACAACAGCATGGTGCAGTATGGTATGGCATATAATACAGTATGGTTATGGTACAGTAAGGTGTAATATGGTACAGCAATGTGCAGTACAGTACAGCATGGTACATTATGGTGTTGTCTGCTGTAGCGTGGAACAGCATGGTGCAGTATGGTGTAGTATGATGCAGCATGGTACTTTAAAGTGCAGTACACTACAGCATGGGGTAGTATGTTGAAGTATGGTTTGGTTTTGTACAGTACAGTGGCATATGGTTCAGCATGGTGCATTTTGGTACAGTATAGTGCTGTATGGTGTAGTGCAGTGTGGTAAATTATACAGCAGTATGGTGCAAGATGGTACAGGATGGTATATCAGGGTACCATATAGCATGGTACTGTATGGTGCAGTAGACATGTTATGGTACAATATCATACAGTATGGTACACTATATCACAATATGGTAATATAGTATGGTACAGTATGATACAATATATTGCAGAATGGTGTGGTATGGTACAATATGGTGCAGTAAAATACACAATAGTACAGTACATTGCAGTAAGGTACAGTATGTCTGAATGGTACAGTTAAGTGAGAGATGCAGCATCTGCTCAAGTCTCAGACGTTATAGCTTAGATCATTGGATTCATGGAGGGACCATATTATGTTGCTTTGCAGGAAAACTGCAGGAAACTGGGTAATGATTTAGTTTCCGATTGCTGTCAATATGAAATGTCAGAAAGCTTTAGAAATCTTCAGCTAGCCTGATGAGGTAAAGACCCGCCTCTGTCCTACATACTCAGATCTTTGTGACCTGATGAAATAAAGTTCTCTGGAAGAGCAGGACACCCACTCCTTTCACCCTGGGGAAAATAAGTCTCACGGGATGTCCTGTTTTCTGAGTCACTCTACACCCCCAAATGTCAACAGGGTTGAAAACAGATATAAGGAAGTAACGGTCATGACCTTGTCTATCCAATACGTGAAGCCCCCACGACAATAGTGTAGAGTCTTAAAGTGAGAGCAAAGACGTTTTAATTACTACACAGATAATACTATAATATTACATACTGTACTAGTATCTCAAGAGTGAGTCAAATGAAAATCTTTTTTTTTTACATTTTATTTTGCACTGTTTATTGTAAATAAATGTCACAAAAGTGTTATCAGGTTTAATGTAACAGTAGAAGGGGCTATTGAGAACAATGGACCAGTAACACATTTTTACTTTTGCAACTACAAATGCAATGTACTGTTTCTCTAATATGTGTCACATTTTTAAGGTTTTTATTTGGCTCACCCTAATACACAATACTACACACTCTATCCAATTATCAAAAATAGCATGCCACCACCTATTATTAGTTATTAGTATTAAGTCTCATAGAAATCTAATTATGATTATCACTGATTATGATTGGATCGATATCAATGATTAGATTTATTTACCCATATGTATACTGTATATCCCTATCAAAGAATACACACACATTTACTATGAACGGCTTACTATACAAAAAGACCAAGGACTGTGTCTTTCTAATGAACATAATATCGCATTATTTGTTTTGTTTTGGGTATTATTTGGGTAAGTGCAAAATATAGAGCGATGACTAACAGATTATTCATCACTCTTTATTTAGAATAATTACGATCAATTAATAGGATAATTTTGCCCCCACAGTGTAATTTACCTAAATTTACCATGAAGGATAAATGTCATCTTAGGAACAGCAATCGCGGGTGTAAACTGATGCAACCAAAGGGCAGGTTTTAAATTTGCGTAAGCACATTTTTGTCATTTGATGACAAATGAAAAGCATTACTGTATTAAGTTTGTTCAAATTATGTCTCAATATTTATATGATATGAAATAATGAGAATATTTCTATAACTATAACTAGTATAACCAAAGAGATGTAAAAAGCATTCAAAAAGCCTGTTAAACATGTTCTGTACATATACATTATCAACATTGAGACATATATATCTTTTTTTATATATACAATTTTTACAACTGTCTAACAAATGAGCATATGTGTTATGAATTTCAGTGTAACTCTTATGGAGCCTCTTAAAATACTATTAATATACAGAAAGGATCATTTAAATATTGTTTTGCTTTGCATGTGACATCATGTAATACAGTTCTTCTTTGTAAATCATCCATCTCACACACACACACACACACACACACACACACTAACTACGTGTGCAATGTATCCATTTACACAAGCAAATCAGCACTATTTTTTCAGACCTTAGTAAATCAGGGCCTTACTCTCCTATCATGACCTGTTTTATTTCATCAGATAGCAAAGACTAATACAATTTTATGACTGAACAGATGCTGAGGCGAGAGATGCTGTTAGATGTTTTTAACAGGAACGTGGTGTGACAGTAACAGGACGTGTAGGAAACAAAGGGTAAATAACTTTCCATGCTTTAAATAAAAGTAACCATCTGTACCTAAACACATAATAATGCTGTCTTCCAATAACTTGCACAAGAGACTTACAGGAACAGTACTTAGTTCTGAGTAAGTAATCACACAGTGGGCAGTATCCTGTCCACAATCCATTTTTGCTCTGGGTAATAAGCCAGAAATATAATGCGTCATGATTCTTATGAATTGCATTGGAAATTCATGTGTGTGTATATGCATGTGTAAACAGAAAACATACAGTCAGCTCCAGAATTAAAGGCACCCCTGGTAAAATTGGCTCAAAGAAAAAAAAAAGCTAATGAAAAGAAAACCCTCTGTGGTTTATTAGTTTAATCCCATATTGAATATTTTGATTTCTGATTATTAACTTGTGGTCAGTGTAATTAGTGGTGGAAGCACTATGTACCTGCTTGAATCATGTGTATTAACTGCGGTGTATTGAGCTGTCCTACCTTATCTGGTTTTCTAGCTATATCACACATTTATGGTCATATTTATCAATCCATCCTGCCCTATGAGAAAATGTTATCTTAGACTATTTTTGCCACAAAGCCAGAAGTTTGTATGTCACCATTGTTCTTTTTTTGACAACGGGTTGAAAATTAACATTCAGTATTCAGTGAATAGTCTACGACACCAACGTTTTTCTCATTTAAAAACTCACATTACGAAGCATGTGCATTATGCAGTATTGGGCAGTGTGTATTGAAGCGATTTGAATCAATTAGCTTGTAAGTAGTTAAAGCTGATAACAGCTACATTGTTCTTAGCATACACAATATATTTTTAATATATCTTGTGTGTACAGTCATCAAGTCTCCATCTTGTTTTCGGTTCACACCGAAGTCGATCTCACAGAGTCGATTCACTGATTTCAGGCATTGAATTCTAAAATTCAACCCCGAAATTTTGGAGTCGATTCCACAAACTTAAAATGATTCACCTCGTGCGCACAGCAAGAAAATAAAAGCACTGGCGTGTTTGAGTTAGCGAGACAGCCAGTGGATGTAAATTTTGCCTTTATTTTAAATTTGTCTGTCAGAATTGAACAAATCAAAGCTTAAAATGCAGGTAAGATGTATAGTTGCAAAAAAGGTTTGAGGAACCAGTGAAACAATGTACAGAATACTGTCACGTAGCTTTAGTTTGCATTTCTAAACTAAAAGTGGACAGTTTCTGTTTCTTAACTTGTTTGACATAAGCACTTGTTAATATTCTTCAGACTTTTTGATAAATGCCCGTAGTCAGTAATATCTGATAAATGTCAGTACTCAGAAATATCTGATAAATGTTAGTAGTCTGTAGTATCTGATAAATGTCAGTAGTTCTATAGTAGTATTAGTTGATTGAAATGCTGCAAATACTTGTTTTATATAAATATATTTGGTATTTAAGTAAACTTTAGTTGCAGTCCTAAACCAAACTTGAGTGCTTGTTGTCAGAAAACTGTTGATCTGACCACAGAATCTGAATTGACTTAAAGTTCCAGTAGCATATAGTCAATTCCACGTTCTTATGTTTGTAGTTAAATAAAATTTAAAAAATAAATAAATGCTTTCTTCTGGCATGTGCTTATAAATGGTTTCTTAGCATGGAGATGCCATCTAATTTCTAGCTGAAATGTGATTTTGTTAAAAATATATTTTTTGATTTTTCTATTTTCTTAAAATAAATTTACTTCAATTAATTCAATTGTTAGATTTTGCCTGTATTTTGAGTGTGAGATTAAAGTAATTAACCACAAAGGCTTTTTTTTTTTTTTTTGCCAAGAGTGCCATTAATTCTGGAGCTTAGTGTAAAACACCATGCAGCCCATTTGATTATGGACTACTGTTAAATGATCATAACCAAAAATCACCCATAGAGAGAAGAACAGAACATTACAATGGAAATAATGGAGGAAATTGCAGCTAGTATTTACACTTATAACACATATGACCTATCACAATAAGAAGCTGTAGACCCTGCTTTAAATAGCACTAAACGACAATCCTTATGCAAGCGCTTATGAGTAATGCATAGCTGGGAGCCTTAGAGAGCATAATTAGCCCTCTGGGTGAGAAGGATGTCCGCATTCTCTCCCCTGTCAATCAGAGTAAGGCTAACCAATCACAGGTGTCTGCTAGCTCATGTATATTGAATAGCATAGTCCAGCTCGATGTTATATGACGTTGCATAAGCAATGGTGTGAAAAGATACAGTAGCTGAGGAAGGACATGTCAGCGTACACACTCGCAGATAAAGAGACTCAGCTGGTGGATGAGAAAACAGTGAAGCCAAAAAGTATGTTAATGGTCAATTTTATAATTACAACTAAACTAAAAATACATAAATAAATAAATAGAAACAGTAACTTGTGTCATTTCCATGTTATACTATATTTTAGCTTTTGAATTTTCCATTCTCCATGTTGCTCAACAGTCTTGTTTGAGGCTTTAGTAGCTGTGAGTGCTGCAAGGGATTTCAATGGGAGCAGTAAAAAATAAGAACTATTAAACAATGTGACAATCTATTTATTAAACATCCAGTCTTGTGGAGAAAAATGAGCCATTTGGAGAACTGGTCAAAACCATTGCATGACGTTTACAGGTTTGACACATGACTTTGGGGAAGAAGGGGACTTTTTGGCCTGAGAGAATCATTTCTTCAGCTGTGGGAAATGAGAGAGAAACGAGAGAGAGAGAGAGAGAGAGAGAGAGAGAGAGAGAGAGAAAGAAAGAAAGAAAGAGGGGTCCAAAATGGTCCTGGGGACTAAGAAGTGCTGTGAGCTTTGCTTGAAATGGCATAAAATTACAGCATGGGGCAAATGAGTTAGCTTACTATGGAATGGTGTACTGCATTTTCCATGACATACTTTAGTCTGCATAGCTCCTCTAATGGCACTAGTCTGGGTAATGTGTGTGTGTGTAGAAGTAGATGTGTGTATGGCTTTGGGTGCACGCATTTCACTTCTCAAGTGAAATACACCTGTTTTTCCTCCTGTGTATATGTACTGCATGTCAATGTAGAGTGTTAACGGACAAAAATGTAGAATATAAAGCCTAGCGTATATACACACAAACAAATATATGCCTTGAGTATTAAGCTACTACCATATGTTATCCCCAGCAAGCTTAGCAAACAGCCCATATCGTCAAAACATGATAAAGTGTCTTAAATCAACACTGCAACCAGACATGTCTCTGAAATATTTACAGACTATCAAACAGTTGCCATACGGCCACGATGAAGGACGTTTGAAGCACAAAAGAACATTCATCACATAGCAGAAGGGCTTTAGATAACACGTTCCAATCTCAAACCAAATGTGTGTTCTAGTACAAAACCACCAGGTACTGATATTATATCTGTTGGCATGTTGTTTCCTTAGAGACTGAAAACCTTCACTAAGCATTTCAGCATCATAAGCGTAAACACAGCATTCATATACACCGATCAGCCATAACATTACATCAAGTCAAGTGTCAAGTCAAGTGGCTTTTATTGTCATTTCAACCATATACAGCTGGTGCAGTACACAGTGAAACAAAACAGCATTCCTCCAGGACCATGGTGCTACATAAAACAACACGCTAACCACATGAGATGACACAGAACTAAATAAGACCTACAAAACATTTCTATATAAAGTGCACGTGCAAACATGTGTAAACAACACAAGACAGTACAGCCGTGGCCAAAAGTTTTGAGAATGACACAAATATTAATTTTCACAAAGTCAACTGCTTCAGTGTTTTTAGATCTTTTTGTCAGATGTTACTAACTGTTACTGAACTATAATCACAAGCATTTCATAAGTGCCAATGGCTTTTATTGACAGTTACATGAAGTTTATGCAAAGAGTCAATATTTGCAGTGTTGACCCTTCTTTTTCAAGACCTCTGCAATTCGCCCTGGCATGCTGTCAATCAACTTCTGGGCCACATCCTGACTGATGGCAGCCCATTCTTGCATAATCAATGCTTGGAGTTTGTCAGAGTTTGTGGGTTTTTGTTTGTCCACCCGCCTCTTGAGGATTGACCACAAATTCTCAATGGGATTAAGGTCTGGGGAGTTTCCTGGCCATGGACCCAAAATGTTGATGTTTTGTTCCCCGAGCCACTTCGTTATCACTTTTGCCTTGTGGCAAGGTGCCCCATCATGCTGGAAAAGGCATTGTTCATCACCAAACTGTTCTTCGATGGTTGGGAGAAGTTGCTCTCTGAGGATGTTTTTCTACCATTCTTTATTCATGGCTGTGTTCTTAGGCAAAATTGTGAGTGAGCCCACTCCCTTGGCTTAGAAGCAACCCCACACATGAGTGGTCTCAGGACGCTTTACTGTTGGCATGACACAGGACTGATGGTAGCGCTCACCTTTTCTTCTCCGGACAAGCTTTTTTCCAGATGCCCCAAACGATCGGAAAGGGGATTCATCAGAGAAAATGACATTACCCCAGTCCTCAGCAGTCCAATCCCTGTACTTTTTGCAGAATAGCAGTCTGTCCCTCATGTTTTTCCTGGAGAGAAGTGGCTTCTTTGCTGCCCTTCTTGACACCAGGCCATTCTCCAAAAGTCTTCGCCTTACTGTGCGTGCAGACGCACTCACACCTGCCTGCTGCCATTCCTGAGCAAGCTCTGCACTGGTGGTGCCCCGATCCCGCAGCTGAATCAACTTTAGGAGACGGTCCTGGCGCTTGCTGGACTTTCTTGGGTGCCCTGAAGCCTTCTTCACAACAGTTGAACCTCTCTCCTTGAAGGTTTTGATGATCCGATAAATGGTTGATTTAGGTGCAATCTTACTAGCAGCAATATCCTTGCCTGTGAATGCCTTTTTGTGCAAAGCAATGATGGCTGCACATGTTTTCTTGCAGGTAACCATAGTTAACAGAGGAAGAACAATAATTTCAAGCACCACCCTCCTTTTAAAGCTTCCAGTCTGTTATTCTAACTCAATCAGCATGACAGAGTGATCTCCAGCCTTGTCCTCGTTAACACTCTCACCTGTGTTAACGAGAGAATCACTGACATGATGTCAGCTGGTCCTTTTGTGGAAGGGCTGAAATGCAGTGGACATGTTTTTTTGGGATTAAGTTCATTTTCATGGCAAAGAGGGACTTTGAAATTAATTGCAATTCATCTGATCACTCTTCATAACATTCTGGAGTATATGCAAATTGCCATCATAAAAACTGCGGTAGCAGACTTTGTAAAAATTAATATTTGTGTCATTCTCAAAACTTTTGGCCATGGCTGTACAGTATTACTAAAACAGGACAATAGGCACAGTACACCGACCAGTACACAGTTCTATTGTGGAAGCGTCAGATACAACAAATAGTGCAAAAAAAATAACAATATCATAAAAAATGCTGTGAACATAAGATGCTATGACATAGTATTCAGCAGATTAGCTTATACCATATGGACATAGCAGTTATTGTGGTAGCAGCCAGGTTAGCAGTAAAAATACAGGTAGTCTGTACAGAAATGTGCAAAAATGGGATGGTGGTGTTCAGTTCAGTATGAGAGTGTGTGTGTGTGTGTGTGTGTGTGTGTGTGTGTGTGTGTGTGTGTGTGTGTGTGTGTGTGTGTGTGTGTGTGTCAGTCCAGTCTCTGAGTATTGAGGGGTGTAATGGCTTGGGAGAAGAAACTGTTACACAGTCTGGCTGTGAGGGCTCGAATGCTTCGGTACCTTTTTCCAGACGGCAGGAGGGTGAAGAGTTTGTGTGAGGGGTTTGTGGGTTCAACGTCTATGATGGAGGGAAGAGAGACCCCAGTGATCTTCTCAGCTGTCCTCACTATCTGCTGCAGGGTCTTGTGATCCAATATGGTACAATTTCCAAACCAGGCAGTGATACAGCTGCTCAGGATGCTCTCAATAGTTCCTCTGTAGAATGTTGTGAGGATGAGGGGTGGGAGATGGGCTTTTTTCAGCCTTCACAGAAAGTAGAGATGCTGCTGGGCTTTCTTAGTTATGGAGCTGGTGTTGAGGGACCGGGTGAGGTTTTTCACCAGGTGAACACCAATGAATTTGGTGCTCTTGACGATCTCCACAGAGGAGCTGTCGATGTTGAGTGGAGAGTGGTCGCGCTGTGCTCTCCTGAAGTCAACAAGCATTGTTTTGTCCACATTCAGAGACAGGTTGCTGGGGATGTTTGTGTAAACAAGATCCAGCACGTTTGCCCCTCTCATTGCAAAGTTCACATGTTGGTGAAATTTAGGGAGCACTGATTTGAGATTTGCATGGTTGAAATCTCCGGCCACCTCTGATAAACCACCTGCCTAATATTGTGTAGGTCCCCCTTGTGCCACCAAAACAGTTCTGACCCGTCGAGGACTCCACAGGACCTCTGAAGGTGTGCTGTGGTAACTCGCAACAAGACGTTAGCAGCAGATCCTTTAAGTCCTGTAAGTTGCAAGGTGGGGCCTCCATAGATCGGACTTTTTTGTCCAGCACATCCCACAGATGGTCGATCGGCTTGCCTTCTTCCCATAGTGCATCCTGGTGGTATCTCTTCTCCAGAGAAGTGATGCACATGCACCTGGCCATCCACATGATGTAAAAGAAAACGTGACTCATCAGACCAGGCCACCTTCTTCCACTGAAGGAAGGATCAGCACCATATGCAACAAGCTGCAATGCACTGTGTGTTCTGACACCTTTCTATCATAGCCAGCATTAACTTAGCATTAACTGTTTCGCCAATTTGTGCTATAGTAGCTCATCTGTGGATTCGAGGCCAGACGGGCTAGTCTTCACTCCCCATGAGCATGAATGAGCCTTGGGAGCCCATGACCATGTTGTCGATTCACTGGTTGTCCTTCCTGGGACCATGTTTGGTTGGTACTAACCACTGCATATCAGGAACGCCCCATAAGACCTGCCATTTTGGAGATGCTCTGACCCAGTCGTCTAGCCATCACAATTTGGCCCTTGTCAAAGTTGCTCAGATCCTTACTCTTGCCCATTTTTCCTGACTGTTCACTTGCTGTCTAATATAATCCCACCCCTTGACATGTGCCACCCGCACCCACTATGCAAACACACAGAGAGATCATGAGCGTTAGAGGTTAGACTTGCTTATGGGATTAACTGTCTATACTCACAACTGCTTTGCATCACTAACATATTTGTCCTTGTATATAAGAAATCTAACAACACTAATATACAGTACAGTAGAACTAACACAACTCTACTGTAAATTTTATGCAAGAATGCTTTGTAGATAAAAATGAATGTACATAGCAAATAAACAACAGGGTGGTGTGATAGCACAAAGTGGATTATTTTCCTATAACAGCACACCATGAAGTGTTTTATTCCTCTTATACCACAACAATTTGCTAACCTTTATTTATTAAAGAATATTAAAGACAGGCTGTACAATTTGTCCTTATATTTTTATGCTTAATGTTGTAGAATGTTCGCAAAACAAGCTAGTTCCAGTTATCACTTATCTTATTGCTGCTATAAACAGTCATTCTCTCACCAGTCTCACTTTTTTTTCTCTCTGATGTTAATAAGACAAAAAACATAGCTTGTCATGTTACAGAGAAACACTCTCCAGCCTGAAGACTTTCCCATGGTGGAAAACTTAAGCAGCTTTATCTCTGACTGATACTGAGACTCCTGATATTCCAGGCTTAAAAAACCACTGTCTCCTTATAGAAAACGTCCCCATTTCAATGATTACACACATTTTTTTTTTTAACCCATTTACATATCTGCCACACAAATCCCTATGTAAATCATTATTATAGAAATGGTAATGTTTTAGAATGTTCACATTAATATAAGTCTGAGATTTGTCTTGCAGCCATTTGCAGCTGCTATAGAAAATTAATCAGCATCTTCTGACCAATCAGAACTGAGAACTCTGTTGAACAGAGGTGGGTAATAATGCGCGACATTTCCTTTTTTACGTTTACTTGAGTAACTTTTTGAAAAAGAAAAAGTACTTTTAAGAGCAGGTGTAACTGGCCATACTTATACTCTTACTCAAATTCAAATAATGAGGTCGCGAATCTCACGATACATTGCAGTGGTCTGAATGCGTCCGCAACCACCCCTCACTTTTTTAGCGGCTGAGTCCTGGAGAGGAGGAAGAAGCGAGCGGAGGCAGGACACCCACACATGTGCACATGCACACACACACACACACACACACACAAACATACTAACACACAGAAACACTCATTCTCTCTCTCTCTCTACACACACATTTTCTGTTCTGTTTTGTTCTATAGTCTGTTCTTTTGTTCTCTGTTGTCTTGTTTAAATGCAGATGCTGATAAGTTTGAAGTTTGTGTTGTTAACATGTTGAGGTGTGTGTGAAATTTTGTGTTGGAAATGTTCTGTGTTATTGTACCCATCACGGGACTGGGAAACGCTGCTTCATCTTGAACCCAGGTTTTTATATCATATAGACATCAGACAGACTTTCAAGGAGAGGTGTGACTGACAGTTCTCCATGTAGTCTGAGATTCAGGATTTCAATCAGACTTCATTTTAATCAGATCCAAAGTAACTAGTAACTTGCTACGTGAGTAGTCTTCTCATTGGATACTTTATTGTTCTTACTCAAGTAATTATGAACATTATTACTTTTAATGTTACTTGAGTAATTATTTTTATAAGTAGTTTTACTTGTACTTGAGTAAAATCTTTGGCTACTCTACCCACCTCTGCTGTTGAATCATATAATGTAACATATACACTGTGATATGTCAGAGCATCAGTAGAGCAAAAAGAGCTACTATTAGTAATCCAAGTCAAGATTATACTCTTAGAACAAACGCTAAAATCTAGAAGGCTTTTCTGGCTTGTCTGTCTCATAAAACCCTTAAGGGTTCTATGTAAACTCTATCAAAGAGCGTTCCAAATAGTTTTGCTGTAAATGTATGTTACTTTATACTTGCTGCTGTGTCGTGTCAAGCGAGACCTTTACACACTCACTAAATGGTAAAGGATTACGAGATCTATGTACAGTACATGTCACACACACACACACACCAAATATTTATGCACATTATAAATGTATGACATTATGCTTGAGTGAAATAAAATATATTTATACTTCTTACATAGGAAGTATTCCGATGTCTAGTATAAAGCTATGACATTAATTCATAGTACGATCTCCCCGTCGTGTTTGTGAAACTTGGATTGGTTTTTGAACTGAAACTAAAGTGTGACGTAGACGATACAGGAATGAATTGCACTGCAGCTGCACTCTCACACTGAACTGACGGCTGACTCGATCTATTCTGCAGATTATACACCGGCTCACGAATATTTGTACAGAACTTCATCCATGATCTCAGGTGAAACAGAGAGAGAGAGAGAAAGTGTACAACGCAAACACTTGACACACATAAATGCAGACGCATTGTAAGAAACCGAGTCCTCTTGCTCTACTTCTGCATGAGCTGGCCTAGTTTCTGCTGAGAGACTTTTACTCCTGTGCTGCCACTGTCAGAAGCATGACAGACAAACATCAGTCTAATGCACAAAGGAAGAGAAAGAGAGTGTGAAAGTGAGAGATAAACATGTAAATGAGATGGTCACAGAGACAGACAGGCAGAATGACTCGGAGAAAAGTGTGAGAATGAATGTGTTCTGACCTGAAGGTGGAGGCGTGCAGCCTCTTTACCACTTCTTCACTGAAGTCGAAGTAAATCCTGCCCCTGTGACAGGGCGACCTCCGGTACATGGCCCTGAGATGCACTGCTGCACGCTCACACACACACACACACTAGCAGCATCGGTCAAGCATGACTCTACACACACATACACACACTCAAACCCACTGAGCCCTCCCACTGAGCTGAGCTCCATGCTGTAGCCACTTCCTCCCAAAGCTACACCCTGAGGCTTTCAGACTCACAAGAGCAGGAGGGGAAACACTGAGCCATGTTCTAATCCAGGACTGGAGTATGACTGAAGGATCTGGACTAAGTGTGACCTTTTAATAAAGGCCAGAACGCAACATCTGATTAAAACACACATAAGCAAAACCAACCATAAATGTGCACACAGCATAGCAATATATGGCAGTCAGATGAAGGTAATTAGAACGCATGTCAGAGATGAGTTTTATAGCTCAGTAATGACTCTGGTTATTTTTTCCTTCAAGCGCAGCTATTTAACCGACCAAACATGTTTCACAGGCTTTTTCACAACACAATAACGAAAGTTATAGTTAGTTCTACTATACATCAGGGCTCTAAAACTCGACTATAAAAATATTATATAATTTTATTATTTATTATTCCTGTTCTTGGCTGACAGAAGTGGAACCCCGATGTGGTGTGATACTGTAGCCCATCCACCTCAAGGTTCGAGGTGTTGTGTGTTCTGAGTTGCTTTTCTGCTCATAACGGTTGTAAAGAGTCATTATTTAAGTTACTGTAGACTTCCTTCCAGCTCAAACCAATCTGGTCTCTCATATATAATGAAATCTTTTGCTTTACTATTATATTAGAATTTAATACAATGTAAGAATGTGTTTTTATCTTCTGCAATGTGTCAGATCATCAGTACAGCAAAAAAGAAAAAAAGAAAAAGAGAAAAAGAACAATCATTACACCTGGTGGTATGTTCTTTCAAGTAAGACCTTTACACACTCACTAAACAGCAGTGCATCATCAGGTCCATACACTAAAATATGTCTATGTACAGTGTATATATGATGTGCAAACACACACACACACACACACACACACACACACACACACACACACACACACACACAGCCAAACACACAGACAGCAGAATGTCCGAGTTTAATGTTACAATGTCACAAAAACATCACAAGTCGCTTTGGCTTATATGAGGCTTCACTCAAAATATGAAAATACGAAGCACTGTAACACAAAATGAACAAAAATGTATAATTAATTCAGATGTGTTTTTTAAAGACGATAAAATGAGGTGTTATTTTTCTGTAGCGCACAGTCAAGACAAGGGGCCTCAAAGCAGTTCAGACGGAAAAATCTCTACCAGTGAGTCACATTTAGATCTAAAATCAGATAAGTAGCTGGTAAAAATAATAGCTTTAATTAATCATCCAGACGGAATCTTGATTAGCTAAAGGATTTCCCCTGAGTTATTTTTTTCTCATGGTGTTAAAAGAGCCAAAATCTGTCAACAATCTGTATGTGAAATGAAACATTAAAAAAAAGGATATTAATATTTAATTTTCCCTTTACATCCAGTCTCATTATTGTTGTTATTGTTGTTTTTAAGTTACACTAATAAATTGTACCACATATAGGGAAATTACTTTTTTTTTTTTTTTTTACATTGGTGCTATTGATTAAAAAATATATAATATTTAATTTATTTTTAATTGAACTGAATTAATTTTTTTAAAATCGGAAAACATGCAGCTCTGGTTATTCTTCGATTTGTACCCTTTATGAGCATGTTGGAGACACTCGTCTGGGTTTTATAATAAACCATAACAAGGGAAGCGCACCAGGAAGCGCAATGTCAAATCTGACAATAAATCTGCCATAAGAAATAATTATATCTTCCAGGAAGAATAAAAAAAGGAGGTTTTGTATCCATTTCCAAATCCAAATTCAGTAAAAAAAAAAAAAAAAAAAAAAAAAAAAAAGAACGATAGGGTTCATAAAAGGCAATAAGCAACTAATACAAATGAGAGCACTGGAAAATGTACAGTATGGCAGTATGGCTGTCTATGGAGCATAAACTCTTCAGAGTACACTGCTCTCTGATGAAAACTTAAATGCCACAATACATTCTCTTTACAGTAAACAGAATGGAAACTATTCCATTCAGCTCTGATAAATGGGAACAGAAACACTGAATCCACCCTACTACACACACCCACACACACACACACACACACCGTTTAGTAATGCATTCATCTCAAAGCATTAAAGACATGTGTAAGAAAACATTACTCTCTGCAAGTCACAGCTATTAAGCCGAACGGAACGCTGCAGCACACACTATGACGGATCAGCGGCGACACTCCATAACTCACGGCAGGGGATCGTCACTGTCACCCTGAGAGGATCAGAGCAATGCTTTCATTTTTCACTGCAAGTGACTGAGGAAATGATTTGCTCTGGTAGGCAAAAGAGCCATGGCCTGAGTCAGTATTTCAGAAAGAAGGCAGCTGTTTTGGATGGAGAACAGAGAAGGCAGGACAGATGTAAAACCCGAGGCCTGAGAGACAACAATGAAAGTGGAGCCTGGCCAGACAGACCAGTGCGGACGGCGAGCGTGATTCAGACGAGAACAATGCTCAAGTGTCGGGTGTCTGGGTGAAAAGATACTCGCTTTCGATCAGAACAAAAGAAAGCTGAGTGAAGACAACACCCAGGCATTTCTTACTCCATTAAACTGTCTATTGATCATAAAAGTCAGACAGAGTCAAAGAGAGAGGAGGAAACACATAATGTAATTAGACTATTACACTAATCTGTTTTTTTTTTTTTTTTTTTGTGGAATAGAGTACCTTTGGCCAGAGCAGAAGGATTGGATTCTGCAGCTCAGTCTTTGTGTGTGTGTGTGTGTGTGTGGGTGTGTGTGTGTGTGTGCGTGTGTGTGTGTGTGCGTGCGTGCACATGTGTGTCTAAGAGAAGCAGTTTCAGCTCCATCAGTCATCCGTAGCAGAGTTTAATTACAGCAACGCAAATCCCTTGTTTGTCTACAGGACTGTATCCTGGAATGTCAATAAATGATTACTTTTATTTCATTCATTCATCTTTCGTAAGCGTCTCATCCTGATTGTTCCAGAGCCAATCCTGGAAACACTGGGATTAAGGCAGGAATACACCCTGGATGGGACGCAAGTGCATCATAGGGCTCCATGCACACACACATTCACACACTCATTTGCACATAGAGGGCAGTTTAGAGTAACTAACTCACCCACCGGCACGTTTTTGGGTGATGGGAGGAAGCAGGAGAATCAAAACCTACACAGACATAGTGAGAACATATGAAACGCCACACAGACAGTAACCTGAGCTACGGATCGAACAGCTCCGGAGGTGTGAGGCGGCAACGCTATCTGCTGCACCACAGTGCTGCTCAGGATATAATCAAACAATTAACAGAAGTATTTTTATCGACCCAGACTCCTGTGGGAACCGACATTTTTTGTAAAATAAGTAGAGATGGCACTCATCCAATAGCCAGTATTGGTATCGGGCCGATACCAGGAAAAAAAAGTTATTTATTCTTGGAACTAGAAATGTTTTAAACATAAAGAGACTTGACTTTTCATTTGTTAGGACTGATTTTATTATATTTATACTTTATACTTATAACATTTACAATGCAAATGATTTTCATGTGAACGAGTTACACTGTGAGTTAAGTGTTTCAATAAAAAAAAACATTTAAAAGCTTAGTAGATAACCATATCAGATGGTTTCGGCTGATACTTGAGGTTTCATTATCGGTAAATTTCATTAAGTAAAGTTTTGTTTCTCGAAGATTGTACCAGCACCCGCAAATAGAAACAATGATATTTATTTTCTGATCATATGACATCACAGCAGTTTCTACCACAGCAATAACATCATTACATATCCGCCCATCCATTTTCCATACCGCTTATCCTCCACAGAGTCGCAGGGGAGCCTGAAGCCTATCCCAGGGGACACGGGGCACAAAGCACCCTGGATGGGGTGGCAACCCATTGCAGGGCACAAGCACGCACACACACACACACACACACACTACTGGGAAATTTTAAAATGCCAATCAGCCTACAACGCATGTCACTGGACTAAAGGAGGAAACACCCAATGCACGAGGAGAACGTGCAAGCTCTGCCCACACAGGGTGGAGGCAGGAACCCCCAACCCTGGAGGTGCGAGGCAAATGTGCTAACCACTAAGCCACTGTGCCCCCCATCAATACATATATTATATTATATCATATTATATTACATCACATTATATTCATTTTGTCATTTTTGTCAATTGAAATTGTTTTGATTTTGTCATGGCACAAGTGAAATGTCTTCTTGTCACTGTTGCTGACAATCTTTAAATATCTTTTGTCAACAAGCATATTTGTCAGTAGCTTTATTGGCAAAATGAAAGCAAGACCTATCAAAATCACCTACAAGTTTTAAAAAAGATTCCTTAAAGCCTGTTTGGATGGTTAACAATTCTAGCTGTCTAAAAGTATTCTAGGTTTTTTACATACAATGGGCTACCACAGAGAGACAAAATGAGGAACCGCATGAATTTCACTAGGGGGCAGCAGTACACAAATATTCACTCAATAATATGGCGCGTGTGGCTTGCATCAACTCGGGAAAACCCCCATAAACAATATGAGAGAGCCAACTAGGGAGACCACATGCTGATTTTCACTTGGGTCCATGTGAGTATTATATGGAAAGTGGTTGTAGGTCAACTGCACACTGTTTATTAAAACAATTTAGATGTAACTATCTAAGCCAAATTCCGATAAACATGAGCTGGGCATGAAATGATTGAACAGCAGAAGAAATATTTACATAATGCAAAAACCAGGCAGACCCACTAAAACCGTGACTCGCCCACATATAGCATGTTAATCTCACCAATTGTTTATCGGTGTGTCAGACAGAGAGAATGAAAGAGAGAGCCTGTCATCTCTGAGTCATTACTTTCCAGCTGAATTAAACCACAGATGAGAGGAAAATGACAAGTTTTTCACTGCATGGCTTTTGGCTGGATAAAATGAATAAAAGCATGAATTTGGCTGAAAGTCAGAGATAAAGAGAGGAAGTGAGACAGCGAGAGGGTGCCATGCTCCTCCCCACGTCTACTGGTGGTGCTGCCTGCAGGTCTGGGCAAGACTGCAGAGTCATCACGGACAAGTCTACAGCCAGGCTGCATTAGATAACACACTGACCCAGCCTGAAACATCCTGCAATATATGTATACTTACAGGACACTTTATTAGGAACACCACACTAATAGCCTCAATTCTACGGCATGGATTCCACAAGCTTTGGGATTCTGGTCCGTGTTGGCATGATTGCATCACATTGCTGCACATTTGTCAACTGCACATTCATACTGCAATTCATCTCCTGCTCTATCACATCCCAGAGGCGCCCTTTTGGATTCAGATCTGGTGAATGGAGCGGTCAGTGAAGTACACTGGGATCATTGTCATGTTCAGGGAACCAGTTTGAACTCTGTGTCATTGTGCATTTTCATGCCTGTGAGAGGAAGATTGGTATAAGATGGGTAAATTGAGGCCTTAAACAGATGCACATGGTCAGCAACAATACTCAGATACAGTAAGCTGTGGCATTCAAACGATGCTCGATTGGTTTTAAGACGCCCAATATGTGCCAAGAAAACATTCCCCACACCATTACACCCCCACCACCAGGCTGAACTGTTGACGGTGCAGGTTGGGTCCATGGATTTATGCTGTTGAAGCCAAATTCTGACATCACAATCTACATGTCGCAAAAGAAATTGAGAAAACAAAGGTTTTCCAGTCTTCATTCAGCCTGGGCCTACTATAGCCTCAGATTCCTGTTCTTGGCTGACAGAAGTGGTACCAAATGTGGGTGTTGGTATTGCAGTGGTTAAGACATTGGACTACTGATTGGAAGTTCAAGAGTTCAAATCCCAGCACTGCCAAGCTGCCACCGATGGGTCATTGAGTACGGCCCTTAACTCAATTCAACTGCTCAGTTGTATAAATGAGATAAATGTAAGTTGCTCTAGAAATGCCAAATCACGTAAATGTATTCTGAGACGCTTTTGTGTTTATCATAGTTGTAAAGAGTGGTTATTTCAGTTACTGTAGCCTTCCTGTCATTTTGAACCAGTATGGCCATTCTCCTCTCATCACTCTCATTAACAAGACCTTTCCACCTATAGAACTGCCACTCGTTGGATGTTTTTTGTCTTTCGTACCATTCTGTATAAACTCTACAGACTGTTGTGTGCAAAAACCCCAGGAGAACAGCAGCGTCTGGCATCAAAAACCACACCAGTGTCAAAGTCACTGAGATCACATTTTTCTGCATCCTGATGCTTGATGTTAACATTAACTGAAGCTCTTGCCTGTAGCTGCAAGATTTTGTGCATTGTGCTGCTGACACATGATTGACTAGGATAATTGCATGAATGAGAAGTTATTCCTATTAAAGTGTATAAGCCATCAATTAAAGTGGGATTAATTTTACTGTATAACTCCCAAACCCCAAACAATGGAATATACTGTATACTGCTTAAATCCAAAAACATTAAGAAAAGAGGTCAGTGTGCTAAAAGAACATTTGTTCTTTTCTTTTTTTTTCCTTCACTAGCTTCTGAATGAAGGTGACCTTGGAGCCAGTACGTTGCTGTTGGTGCCAGTGGATTTCGGACAATACTTCTCTATGTTTGCTGATCAAGGGTGAAATTCTTGCCTTCTCTGAGGCTGAGTGTCTGATCCCTCGGGTTGTTTTCAGCTTGCTTGGTCCAGCTTATTTGGTGCTGATCGCTGCCTTTTCCACTACGTGGGCTGCTGTCTACAGTAAAATCTGTATGGTTTCCAGCTGGCCTTCATTCTGCACACATGACAGAACCATTGCAACCTTCATCTCTGGATTTCCTCCTCGTTCGTGGGTTGCTGTTCACGTCTTTGTCTTGTTTCGAATGTAATTGTGTAGGAAAACTTTGTCTCAAACATCGGAAGACCTTGACCTTGGTAATATCTGACTTGAGCAGCGTACACGTCTTTAAGCTCTGCTTCATTTAGAGGCTACCTTTTAGAGGCTAAGGACCCGAGAGTATACGGGAAGTATACAAAATCTTTATCTTTAACATACTGTACATCATGAAAAAAAACTTTCAGAAATCTGTTCACTTTGTAATTCCAATGTTCTGTTAGGATAATTGTTTTGGGATTACACAAAGGAAGTCTTATCTGAAATCAGAAGTAGGAAGCCTTTTAAAAGGCCTTCCCTTTAACTAATAATGTTAGGTTTTCCCTTCTCTAGCGCTCGCTACTCAACAAGGAGGAGCGGGTGGCATACTTCCGCATTCCACTGCACGCATTCCAGCGCCATTCAAAAACTCTCCGATGGACGTTTCATTCATAGACTCATGTTTTGTTTACTTTTGCCATGTGCTCATGTTTTCGTTTACGTCATGTCTGCGCCTCCTGTGTTTCCCCATGTGCTCATGTTTTCATTCACATCATGTCTCCGCCTCCTGTGTTTCCCCATGTGCATACGTTTTGGTTTGTGTCATGTCTCTGTCCCGTTTTTTTCATTGGTTCTTGTTTATTGTATGATTATGAGTTTCAGCTGTTATTGATTTGGACATGTGATTATTTTGTGTTTAAATACGCCACTCCGTCTCCGCTTCGGGGCGGAGTATTATTATAGTTTAGATTAGATGTGTTTAACCGTGCGCTTTGTTCCGGTGATTTCCAGATCACCTTTCTAGTACCGTGCGATTTGTTCTCGTGATTTCCAGATCACTCTTCTAGTTTTAGCTTTAGTTTAGTAATAGTATTAGTATTGTTTAACTCTGATATTTCATTTGAAGGTTTTGTTTCTTTTTGTTCCTAATAAACAACACTTTCCCCTGCAAGTGCATCCTGCTCATCTCCTTCACCCTACGGGTCGTAACAAATAAATGATGACTGCTTCTTGGATTTTACCTTGGATCAAAGAAAGATTTTGTATACTCCATTTATAACCAGATGGCTATAGCCATATTTCAAAAGCTTTTAGGGAAGGAAAACCTCCAAAATAAGGCCCAATTAAAATGAGTCACTTGGCAGTTCATTTTTATAAGGTTAAAAAAACAGCCACCCAGATGAATCAAAGAATGAATACAGCCTTATTGAAGCTGTAGCTGATTGTCAGTACGGTTCTCACACTCAGCCTCATCGTGATGTTCAGTAGTGACAGCGATGACAGAGAAGTAAAAGTAAATTCAACACGTAATATTGCTGTCACTCTGGTAGAACTACCCTGGCAGCTTGCTGTGCTTGGTGTATTCTATTTCTATTTTTCCATTTATGTGAGCTTGTGTATGCAAACCTGAGTGTTATGGATGGGGAAGTCAGTTGCGGATGTTATTATGAGTACTATGTAAAAGAATCCAGTAGAAGACACTGATCATTATATTTTTATTACTCTGATTATAATGGTTAGGCGCAAGAGTACACCAAAAACGATTTTGTGATTTCCCCCTTTTAGCTTTTGACTTTGATGTAGTGGGGACCGTCCGTCCAGTTCAAACAATAACATTTATTAACCACAGAAGATATTTAATTAACATAAAAAATTTCAGCGCAGTACCAACATGCATGAGCTAAAGGAAGTCCGACCTTGTGTCTACATAAATAGGCATTCATTCTACTCAGTAGCCAAACCAGGATGTTTTTCAGAGGTGGGAAGGAACCGGAGAACTTGGAAGAAACCCATGTGGACACGGTGATAACATATGAAACTCCGCACAGACAGTAACCCGAGCTCAGGATCAAACCCCAGACCCTGGAGCTGTGAGGTGGCAACACTACCTGTTGCGTCATCATGTCACCCTACTTAAAATATTTATGCATAAATAACTGACAATAGTCCACATCTAGTGCAATTACTGAGGATATTCCAGAGCTGTATAAATCTAACACAATGGATATTTTGTGTTGTTGCTTTCGTGTATGTGGTTTACAGAAATGTGTATGAAATGGTGTGAATACTGTGAGATATTACACTTCCTTTGCTAGGTGAGATGACACAGTACGTCACTGAAAAGTTGCTTCCCAAACAAGCAGAGACTCAATGAAATACACTTTCAGACAAACATGTGTTGCTCTGTTCCAACTGTGAAGAAAGGTTACCCAACCTCTATACCTCTGAAAAATGGAGGTATAATAACATCAAAGTCCGGAAGAGATAAGACGTGGGATGAGTGATCTTTTCACTGAGCAGACCTCATGATCCTGAGTAAGGGAGAGAAAGGGGCAGCATGCAAAAACGAAACAGTGAAAGCCAAAAGGGCTTGACTTGCAATCGGAGAACACAGCAGGCTCAATCCGAAAGCTTTTCAAGCCTTCTACTTACGCAGTGTGGCACCTGATCTTACGTATCATCACACACAGTAACACTCCAATCTCCGAAGCTTACATAACAACTAGATAATCGCCTGAAACACTACACAACTTTAAAGCTTGTTTATGATAAATAATTGTCCCTATCAAATGTCGGACACCAAACATGCAATATTCATTCCCTAGTCATGAGAGACATTTCATCAAGTCTGCATACCACACAGAGCATATGTCCTAACTGTAAATAAAATCTCTTAAGTATCTCAAAACAGTAAAGCTAAAAAAATATATTAATGCACTCATTCTAACATGTTCTATAGTAACAGCTAATTCACTTGTATGACTTGTATGACGGACATGATCCACATGATCTAAACACAATAATAGACAGATAAAAGTGGTGTTTTTAAAAAATTTTTATATGATGCCGTTTTCTGTAAGGAGACATTTATTTAACATTTATGGAAGGAGTCTCAGGGCTTTGTAAAGGTCTCCCTCCATAGAAGAGTCTTAAGAGAGAGAGAAGAAAAGAGGCTGATAAGTGAACGCCTGTTTACAGTGACAAAACGAACACAACTTTAAATGTAACGATAAACAGATACAAAAAATATGAGGTGTCGCTCTTTTATAAATAAATAAAAATGTAAAAGTATGCAAATCGCCATGGTATAAGAGGAATAAAACACTTCAGTATGTGCAGTTATAGGAAAATAATAAACTTCAATTTGATAGCAGGAACCCCATTTGCCTTTGCCTTGGGCTGCATCACACTACCTATCATTGATTGGTTACCTATAACAGCATGCCCATACATGTTTTCCTCCTTACTTATTGCATTGGCAAACACTTCTGAATAACAAAAGCTGACTACTGCAAAACTCTTCACACATATTACTGGCACCTTTTTTGTTGTTGTTGTAAAACACTTCACACAGTGATACACTTCTAAGCACAATTTTTTTTTTTTTTTTTTTTTTTTTTTTTTTGAATACATGAAACATATACATCTGGATATCAGTGAAATAGCATTGACCTTGCCAGGAAATTTCAAACTGCCATTTTCTACAGAAAACACAATGCAAAGAGGAAGTGATGCACTTACAGCCCCATTTAGTGTATGAAATGTCTGAAGATGTCAGTTAAGTTAAGAAAGCACGTCCAAATAAACATGAAGAAAAGCCAAAAGGGGGCCTGTATTAGGTTGCTATACAATGGAGAAGAATGAAGGAAGAGGAGAGTTTAGATGTAGAGATAGAGATAGAGGTAGAGGTAGAGGTAAAGGATGAAAAAGAATAGAAGGAAGGCCTTGCCCATGGAGACAAGTAGTCTCAAAAGAAAATCAGGCTACATTTGTTAACGTTACACTGACCATGATTTCACAGTGAGAAAGGCCAAAATTTTCGGCTCGAGACAATAAATTATCTCATGCCAAAAAGGAATGATGGGGAGGATTCAGCTTGTTTAATTAGAAACACATTAATCGGACAGTTCTGTGCTTTTTAGTTTTAGACACCTTTGTAGTATCAGACAGCTCTGTCGTATCAGGCAGCTCTACAGTGTCAGACAGTTCTGTAGTATCAGACTGATCTGTAGTATCAGACTGATCTGTAGTATCAGAGAGCTTTATAGTATCAGATTGATCTGTAGTATCAGACTGATCTGTAGTATCAGAGAGCTTTATAGTATCAGATTGATCTGTAGTATCAGACAGCTCTGTAGTATCAGACAGCTTTATAGTATCAGATTGATCTGTAGTATCAGACAGCTCTGTAGTATCAGACAGCTTTATAGTATCAGACTGATCTGTAGTAGCAGACAGCTCTGTAGTATCAGACAGCTTTATAGTATCAGACTGATCTGTAGTATCAGACAGCTCTGTAGTATCAGACAGCTTTATAGTATCAGACTGATCTGTAGTATCAGACAGCTCTGTAGTATCAGACAGCTTTATAGTATCAGATTGATCTGTAGTAGCAGACAGCTTTGTAGTATCAGACAGCTTTATAGTATCAGACTGATCTGTAGTAGCAGATAGCGCTGAGTATCAGACAGCTTTATAGTAACAGACACCTCTGCACTATCAAACAGCTCTATAGTATCAGACTGATAGTAACAGACAGCTCTGTAGTAGCAGACTGATCTGTAGTAATAGACAGCTCTGCAGTATCAGACAGCTCTATAGTATCAGACTGATAGTAACAGACAGCTCTGTAGTAGCAGACTGATCTGTAGTAATAGACAGCTCTGCAGTATCAGACAGCTCTATAGTATGAGACAGCTCTATGATATCAGACAGCTCTGTAGTAATAGACAGCTCTATAGTATCAGACAGCTCTGTAGTAGCAAATAGCTCTGCAGTATCAGACAGCTCTATAGTATCAGACAGCTCTGTAGTAACAGACAGCTCTGTAGTAGCAAATAGCTCTGCAGTATCAGACAGCTCTGTAGTATCAGACAGCTCTGTATTATCAGACAGCTCTGTAGTATCAGACAGCTCTGTAGTATCAGGCAGCTCTGCAGTATCAGACACAATAGTAGTAGACTTTAACACACTATGGTCTTTGAGATATCCCATAACCATGACACAATGCATTCTGTAAGATGATCCGATGTGGTGACGTACCAGCTGTCTTATAACAGTCAGTGTTCAGTATCTGTTAGATCTGTGAAGGACATGTCTGTACAACAGAGAATAACACAACAGAGTACACAATCAGAAGTATTCATCAGTGTCCGAGCATGTACCGGTTTTCTATGTGTACATGTGTGTATTAGAGGAAGGATGAGTGTAATGTGGCTTATGAAGTCACATAGATGATGGTGAAGTTGATTTTCTTTTCACATAATCGTACCCACTGACTTTCACTATTTGTGTGCTTGTGTGTGTGTGTGTGTGTGTGTGTGTGTGTGTGTGTGTGTGTGTGTGTGTGTGTGTGAATAAGCAATACGGGACTTCAGATTAAGTTTAATTATAATTTTCTCTATGCAAGAACAAAACCCCTATAGACCTTTTGCAATTTGAGATGCCCTGCAGTGGCCACAAGCTAATAAAGGAACATTTAGCTGTGCCCTTTATTATACAGCCTCCTGCCCAGTGAAATGCCCTCAGCATGAATGATCCTCTGGAGGCACATGAAATTACAGACCCATTCTTAGCCTGCCACAGCCGGTCTAATCAGTGTAAAGGGCACCACTTGTACAAATAAGTGTACATGAGTGCACACACACACACACACACACACACACACACACACACACACACACACACACACACACACACATGAACAGTCTCATGCATAAACCTACGTATATACAGAAAAATGTTTTTTAAGTTTCCGAAAATGTGGTTCTGTTCCATAATTTATCTCTAAAAGTAGAAAGTCAAAATGAAAATTTCATTTATGATGTATCCTGTGATAATAATCTGGCAACATCAGCAGGAAATGAACGAAAAGCAAAAAGTTTTGCCTTGACCCTCTCTGTTTGGCCTAATTTGAAGAACGCAGTGTATGACATCTGGAACAGTTATAACATACTTCAAGAAGAATATTACAAGTGAGAGGAGCCAAAAGGTGCTCAGAGAATAGCAAGGATGTTGGAGGTAGAGAAAGCCAAGGAAAATGTTACCTTTTGAACTAATATTATTTCATTTTGCATACATTATTTGACCATTTTGTTTTACCTGGTATAAAGCATACATACATACATATACATACATACATGCAGATGGTGACAAATTAAAGGAAAAAATAAGGAGGGAAGCATCATTGCAAATCAATACAAAGTTCTTCTGACTGATCACCTTTATCATATGGTGAAACATTTCTCTTCTGATAGGAGTGGTCTCTTCCAGGATGACCCCACCCCCATCAACAGGGCAGAAGAGCTCACTGAACGGCTTGATGATGAAATTCAAAAATTATGTAAATCACATGCTATAGCATTCAATGTGAATGGGGTTCATCATCTCCATTACAGTTCCAGATGCTTGTATAATCAATGCCAAAGTGCCTTGAAGGTGTTCTCGGTGCTTGTGGTGAACCACCACCTTACTAAGATAGTTTATTTTATTTATTTATTTTTTTCATATAATTTGTCACTCATTTGTGCATACATGCATATACAAATACAGAAAGCCTGTCCATACATGGAAAATGCAATTTGGTTGTGTTGCGAGTTATGGAAATGCTGCTGGACACTAGCCACCCTCCCAGCAGCACTGTAGCACTCACCAGACCCAGGAATGGCGACGGTATGAAAACGTGCTCACATTCAACGAAGCCCTTTTGTCCTCCAGCAAAGCCAGAGCCATCACGTTCAGCTACAAAGTACACGCACCGCTCATCATGCAGGAAACTTCTAAATGCTCAAACATATCCTACTCTCTCTTGCATGTCGCTGAAAGGCTAAACTGGCTCCGGTTACAGCGTCATGCTTCTTTCTCTTGACGGGGTTGTGTATCATCGGGCTGCTCTCCCACCTGGCAGGAATTGCATGCCAGTGTTATAGATGCTCAGAGTCACTGCTATAAACCTATGCTGTAGTCAACAGGATAATCCACAACGATGAGGAAGTCCAGTCCTGAGTAAATAAACTCCAAGCCGGGCCATTGTGAACTGGCCAAATAATAGGTAGGATAAAATAAACAAAACACAACAGCACAAGTACAACAGGGCATAAGGTTATGCATCATTGTGTCTTTAGTGCTGTTTACAACATCACGTCTCCATTCTCTATCCCTTCAGGAGTAAAAATGCATGCAGGAATTTGTCCAGTAATACATATAGCTTTTTTACATATAGTTTTTTTTATTTTTTTAATTACCCAACCTATTGAATGTGTTGTCTCTGTGATACTTGCATAAGTATTCACCCCCCTTTAACCCTGATTGATACTTTTCCAGAACTTTTTTTTTTGATAGCTCTTTGGTCTTCATCATGCTGTTTGTTTATGTAACAAACTCTGAGGACTCCCATGTACAGGTGTATTTATATTGTGCTCACATATCACTTTAACTGCACACACATAGACTGCATTCAACGAATTATGTGACTGATGACAAGTGGTTGCACCAGAACTGATTTAGAGGTTTCACAGAAACAGATACAATCAAACATCTACGAAGCTATATCGCTTCTCCCCACTTCAATATTATGGATGTAGATTTACGACATATAGTCTTAATTAAGTGCATTTCAGTTCCAAATTGTAACACTACCAAATGGAAAGGTTCAAAAAGTGAATACTTAAGTAAGCCACTATAATGTGACACCTAGTCTAAATATTCAGTAAAGACTTATATAACAAAAAGGTGCAAAGAATTAAATCTCATGATATAAACAGCACAGAGACTGGACAAATTATTTGACAATACATGCTTTAAGACAGGAAACATTTTCTAGGTCGAGGCTCTGTTTCACACTACTTCACCGACTGTGTGACAGATGCTGTTCTGTATCTGCTCAGGCAGGAGGATACAAGAAGGAAGTCATTGTTTTTTGTTTTTTTTATGGTTTTTTTTCCCCTTCAATACCATACACAGACTCTTTGCTATTAGAGCAGAACCATTGCTCAATCCTCACTGCACCGTCTCTTTTGGTTAGCTTCATGTTTAATTCATTGTGTGCAGCAAGCTAACGTGATTGGATTTTCGTAATCATATGAGCCTTTACAGGGCATCAAACTGACTCAGTGATGACATAGGCACAGTCGTGCTCAAGCAACACGTGGTCTTGCTAAGAAGCTGACTTCCCAACTTCAACCACTAACACAGAACACAGGTAACTCACAAAACTGTAAGTATTAAATAAAGCAAGGATAAAACTTCTTTCGGTGTAAGTATTATCATTATTATCTACATTAGGTAATGATAAGTGTCCCATAGATTAAAAAATGTATAATCACAAACCATTAAACCATTTTTGAAACATTAATGTCTTAGAGGCAGCTTTTGATTCTTCGATGAATCACTCAGCTTTTCTCTTTAGCTAGATTAAAATCTCAGCATAAATGCACAAGTCTGTGTGTAAACTGCGTCTACTGACTTTTCAATGCAAAGTGCATATGTTTGCATACATCTTTAAATATGCATATGCAAAATAGCTTGCATTCGAAAATGAAACGGCATGGAATGAGTTGGCTTAAAATGGCTTTATGTAAGGGTTCAAATAAAATAATGTCAGCACAGTTTCCTGTAAAATACTGTAATAGGAAAACATGCCATGTACCATTACTGTAAATAAACAGTCATTTACTGGCACCCACTGCCATTTAGTAAAATTTACTGAAAAATGTACAATTTCTCAAAAATATTCTTTGCTTTTAAACAACAAGACTTTAACCAAAATCTTAATATTATATTTCCAACAGAGAAAACACAGAAAAAAGTTAATCACCATTAATATCAATAAATCTACCATTTTTACTATTTCACTAAAAACAATGACTGACATTTAGACCCTGAAGTTGAAACCAGGACTTTTTTTTTTTTTCGCACTAGAAGCTGCTAGCATGTGGGAGCGAGGTAGCACCATGTTTCAGTTAACTAGCTGGCTTCTTTTGAATAAAGGTAGAACAGAAAATCACCAACTTATCAGATGAGCTAGACAACTCAGTAATATATAAGTGAATAACCTGAAAACTGTTATTATAGAGTCAAGGACACTGGCTAATCTAGTGATATGATTCGGAAGTTCACATATGAGATACAAATTAGTCATATGCAGCTAATTATTTTCAGTAGGTAAATTAAAACAGTTTGAAGGTGGGAAAAGAGTTTTGACGTCTCTACTCATCCACTTCTTACTGAAATATAAATGTTGTGGATGGCGTTCCTAATTCCTGTAACCAAACATTTGCTGCATTTTCTAGTAATTTACCCTAAACACACTAAAGTAAAATACTGTTAAACAACATGCATTATGGGAAAATATAGGAAAATACAGGTATTTCTAACTACTTCATTATAAAATTAGTCCTTAGAGCAAAGGTTGTAGGTCTGGGTCTGCTGATAAATTAAATGCCTTGCATAATTATTCAACAGCCTTGAACTTTTCCACATTTTTCCACTTTTCCTAATCAAACAGCATCAAAAAGACTAAGGAGCTATCAAAATAAGTCCAAGTTTTAAAACACATTATTTAGGTTTGTTCTCTAACAAACTCTGGGACCTTCCAGGAACAGGCGTATTTCTATAGAGATCACATGACACTTTAATTGCACACAGGTCGACTACATTCAGCTAATTATATGACTTCTGATGCTACAGTAACTGGTTGCACCAGAACTAATTTAGGAGTTTCATAGCAACGGGGGGTGAATGGTTACGTAATTTCAACTTTTATATATTTTATTTCTAATTTTGCAACTATATAAACATTTTTACAAACTATACAGATCCATCCAGCCCCTGACCCCCCCCCCCACCCCCCCCACACACACACACACACACACACACAAAATACACACACACACACACACACGCGCAGAAACGTAAATATTATAGTCAATCTTTATATAGATTCATGACATTTAATCCTACTCAAGTCCATTTCAGTTCCAGGTTGTATCAACACAAAGTGTGCAAAAGTTCAAGGGGGTCATATACTTATGCAAGGCACTGAAAATTACTTTCAAATGCTGCTACTGCTTTTTGGTTAAATGTAATTACTGTCAAACAGAAACACATTTGCTGTTACACTCAAACCTCATCATTAACCTCATTGACATGTTAATTATTGTACAGTAGCATGGCTTATCTTACTGTAATGAATGAGAACTGGGAAGGATTCTGTAATGGTGAAAGCTCGGAGTGGCTCCCAGGGGCTTCATTCCATTAAAGTATTTAACAAAACAGTCTATTTTAGCTTTAGAACACAATATTTTCTTTGCTCACTTTCAAAGTCCTATTGTAGTAACAATTTATAGGGATGTTTACATGCCATACAGTACTGTGCAAAAGTTTTAGGCACCCTATTTTCTTTAGAACATACTTTGTTATAGATTTTTTTATTTTATGACTTCTACATTACCAAGTCAGTACAAAAAACATTTTAGATTCCCAAACATTAGTTTTCTAGCACAAAATTAAATGTTACAGAAAAATGTTTGTATGTCATTAAAGAAAGCAGCATATTACGTAAGAGACCACTTTTCAGACAAGAAACACAATGAAGGCTGCTGGGTTTTGCTGCAAAAATAAAAAGCAAGTGTGAAAGTCAAAGTCAAAGTCTCCAGAAGAACTGTGGCTGGTTCTGCAAGATGCTCAATAAAACTTACCAGCTCATTTCCTTATAAAACTGCACTAATTGTACCGGAGACTACTATTTTTATTTTTATTATAATTTTTTTTTTTTGTGAAAACAACATTTCTTTGCATATGCCTAAAACTTTTGCACAGTACTGTATATGGTAACTTATGAGTATGTTCGTATTTCAGTGACATACAGTGCTGTGAAAAAGTATCCTGATTTCTTCTGTTTTTGTGTATATCTCATACTAAATAGTTTTAGATCTTCAAACGAAATACAACGCAAAAACAAAGACAACCTGAGTAAACACACAATACAGTTTTTATTTATTTCTTTTTTTATTGAAGCAAAAAAATAAATAAAAATCCAACACCTATCACCCATGTGAAAAACTAATTGTCGCCTTAAACATAAAATCTGGTTGTGCCACCTTTAGCAGCAATAACTGCAACCAAACACTTCCGATAACTGGAGATCAGTCTTTCACTTATTTATAGGACTAGGACTTACTCCTATGCTTTGCATAATCCAGTTGCACTTGAGTTTCAACTTATGGACATTCTCCTTTAAGATTTTCTGGTAGAGAGCAGAATTCATGTTTCCCTCAACTAGTAGCAAAGCAAAGCAGTGGTAGCTCAGTGGTTAAGATGTTGGGCTACTGAATGGAAGGTCATGAGTTCAAGCTGCCACTGTTGGGCCCTTGAGCAAGGCCCTTAAACCTCAATTGCTCAGATATATAAATGAGATAAATGTAAGTCGCTCTGGATAAGGGCATCTGCCAAATGCTGTAAATGCAAAGCACACCATCACACTTCCTCCACCATGCTTGACTGTAGGTATGATGTTCTTCTTGTGGAATTCTGTGTTTGGTTTACAAAATCTAGTTGTATAATTTATTAATTCCATTTTATGAAGTTTCTAACTAAACAAATCTTTCTTCCCTCCTGTGGGCCAGCAGTCGCACCTGCTGTCACCTCATTTCCATCAATCGTGTACTGAATCATTGCTTTCGTAGCCACTTGCATATGATTACATGCATGCAAATGCAATCATAAACACACATACGCACAAGCACATGCGTGCACAAGCAACCTGTCACGCCTCTCCTGGAAATCTAATCCCTTTAACGCCCTGCCTGTTTCCATAGCAACTAAGTTTGCAACCCTGGATTCATGGTGTTAGATGGAGAGTAAAATTCTCTGGAGCCTTGTTGTGCTTAATGTATGACATGGGTGTGTGTATATGTGTGTGTGTGAAACATCTTGAGAAAGATCTCGTATATAAAAAGGCTGTATAGAATTTACAACCTTCACTTTAAAACATGCTATGATGACAACAAAGCATATTTGAGATACTTGATAATAACCCAAGTGGGATCTATATTTACATCTGTATGCACCACAATGCTGTCACAAGGGCAGCTGTGTGTGTGTGTGTGTGTGTGTGTGTGTGTGTGTGTGTGTGTGTGTGTAACTAGACAAAGACAGATGGGGTCCCTGTGTTTCAGTCACAGTAATTGGCTAGGTCAACAGGGGCAGCCTGGCATTGTCTCACACACACACACACACACACACTAATGGCCAAAACGAGTACAGATAATGTGTACAAAAGAGCACAAGCGAGCAGTAGATGTATTGATTTAAAAAAAAACTTAAAAAAAAAAAAAACTCTTGCAGTCCAAACAGTGAAGCCGGAAGCTAAGCATGTTTATTCACAAGGCTATGCAATAAAGAGCCTGTTGCAATGCAATGAGTGTATGACGCAAGCAAAATAACAAAGAACCCCTTAGCTGGCATAACTGTAGGGTATCAGATGACTGATAAACATCTTTCTCTCTCTCTCTCTCTCTCTCTCTCTCTCTCTCTCTACTCTTTGATCCAAGTCTTAGATGGCTCTTCTCTTTTCTGCTTTAAATTGGAGATATAACTGGATTTTTTTTATCCTTCAGCAAGAGCATGTAACATAATTAAAAATTTGTAAATGCTTGCATTTAGCTACTGCCCAGATTCATTAACTGAAAACTAATTTCACACACACACACACACACACACACACACACACACACACATATATATATATATATATATATATATATATATATAGAATGAGGATATTATAGTTTCTTATGCATACAGTATGCACTGAGTACAATACTACCTGTGTGTGTCTGGGAAATGACAAATGGAAATATCACCTGGATGTTTATAGTGCATATAGAGAGTCCAAATTAACAGTTAAATTCTACAGCCTATACTAATAATATAAAATGCATTGCAATACAAGTGAGGAAAATATTGAAAAATTTATACCGAGCCGTTCATTTTTGTATACGTCCAAAAACTGAAAGAAAAAAAGAAAAAACTTCGGCAACCATGTTTTAATTTAGAATAATCAGAATCTGATCTAATTAATTTCTCTCCTGAAAAATAATGGATATTGGAAAAATCAAAAGAAACCCTCAACCTTTCCCTACAAGAGCAGTCCATTCAGAAAAAGCCAACATGACCCAAGCAACACAATGCAAACTGACCCACATGACCCTGCACCCAGTCCCCTAATGGACCTCAC
This sequence comes from Cranoglanis bouderius, assembly GCA_023630585.1. Classification (NCBI taxonomy): domain Eukaryota; kingdom Metazoa; phylum Chordata; class Actinopteri; order Siluriformes; family Cranoglanididae; genus Cranoglanis; species Cranoglanis bouderius. The sequence continues at coordinate 29,273,060 of CM042537.1, forward strand.
TGACGTGAATCTTTTATCTGGGCGGGTTTTTGGGTGAGGGTTCAGTTTACCTGCAGCATTGTCACTGAGAGCCTGTGTTTACCTCCTTTTGCGTGGGTCTCGTCTCTTGGAGCTTGGCTTTCTAAATGAACTGAAATATCAAAACACAGCTCCATAGAAACTAAACTCCAACTAACAATGCTGAAAACACAAACAATTTGACGATCTGTCACTGTCAAGGCCTGCAATATTATCGCTGTGCTGAAATTGAGTCTGTGTCTGAAAAAAAAAAAAAAAAAGAATTTTGCAAAGATTTAGTTTCTCCTTGATCTTTAAAGAGCTGCAAAAGGACTGAGGTTTAACAATCCCAAAATTGTGAAGTGTTCACACTGAAACGACTGCCATGGGGAAAGTAAAATTGGACACTTTCTTTTCTGTTACGTGGAAAGCTTTTGGAGTATCAATTATTAAGGGCAGAAAAGGGTTTTTTCAGGGATTGTACTTGAACAAAAGTGAGATTTTCTTTAAATCAGGGTTGCCCAAGTCCTGTCATGGAGGGTTACATCTCATCTACATTTCCCTGCTCAATGTTGCGTTGAATCTGGTGTCTCTGCCTGGCCCCCTTTAAACTATTAAACATTAATGCCACTTTGATCAAGCCCACCTTGGCCCTAAAACATCTTAACTCCAACCTTCCGCCTTGTTATATAAAATAAATGGCTACTTTTATTGCAAAACACCTTGAATATGTCACAGGCAAATTCTGGTGTTTAACTGGCTTAGACATTGTTTAGGGTCATATAAAGATTTTATACAGAGGGCATGGCACCAGGAGACTGAATGAAGAAGAAAATCAACTTCAAAAATTCAGATAGAAGGATAGAAAGAAAGGCAGCACTTGCAAAATTAAACATCTGTATGATGAGCCAACTTTTATTACTCTTAGCTATAGATTTCCATCATTCAGTATTTAGATTTTACAGTGAGGTACTCACTCTAATGATATCTAGATTAGGCACTGTTTCACTCTGGATTTGAGTGGACCGAGTGCCCTTCATTATAGGCTGCAAAGCTTTAAATCATATTCAATGTATGAACATAAATGAAATATTTAAAAACACTCCCCTAACTTAAAATAGGAAACATTACACTTTGATGGCGCAGAAAGCCTATCTTGAAATTGAGGCTGGGTGTTTAGAGGCAGTCGCTTGTCAGCACCATTATATCGTCAAACTGAGAAAAAAACAATCTCACTTGAGTTTACAGCTGACCCATTTGGAGCTGATGCAATCACACCAGCTGCTGGGCTGCTGAAAAGTCAATTGGGCCCTGAAGCTCCTTATGTGATAAAAAAAGAGCTGGTAATTTCTGGATGGCACCAGAAGTGTCCATTAATTGAAAGCTCATCACTTAATTCCAGAGGGAGAGAGAGGGAAATAGATAGCTTTGCCATAAGTAATAGGGCCTTAGCAATAGCCACTCTAAACTCTTTGTGGTTTTATGGCTTGGCTGTCAGAGGAGCTATGTTAGATCCCAGATTATTCACCTTACTTTCTCAAGCTTGGGTTACAGTCCACAAAGAGAAATGAGAGAAGATAATATCTGGGTGAAATTGGCCAAAACTGCTAACTGTGTACCTAGCAGAAATTGGTGCTCATCTGCTTAGTCGAGTGTCACCAGGGCTTGATACAGAATAGATGAATAAAATGATCTGTATTCTATGTGTTCTAGTTAAAACACTTTAAGTCTCAAGTCTAAGTCGAGTCCTAAGTCAGGAGTTTTCAAGCCCAAGTCAAAATTTCTCAAGTCCAAGCTGGTCAAGTCCAAGTCAGGAGTTCTCAAGTTCAAGACAAGTCTCAAATCAGGAGTCCCTTTAGCCCTAATTAACTCTTAAGTCAACGGGGCTCAAGTACTAGTAGAATTCTCATGTCCAAATCAGATCTCAGATCAGAAGTTCTCGAGTCCATGATAAATCTAAGTCATCTCACCGTTACATCCAAATCAACTGAGTCTCAAGCCAGTATCTCTCAAGTCCAAGACAAGTTTTAGGTCAGGACTTCTCAAATCCCAATCACGGCTCAAGATAGGAGTTTTCAAGTCCAAGTCAGATTACAAATCAGCAGTTCTCATGCCCATGTTAAATTCAGGTCACCTCACCCTCAAATTCAAGACAAATCCAAAGTTCAATTCAAAGTCTACTTTCACATCATAGATACATGAGTACAAGTGAAGACTTACAACATATTACTTACATCCAGATTGCATGCTTACATGCTGTAACTCAGGCTTCCATGCTACATCACTGGTACGGAGCAACCTTTGGGTCTCAGAAGAGTATCACTGAGAATATCTTTATCTTTATCACTTTTTATGTGCCAAATATTATTTTATATTATTAAATCATAGATTTACCCTAATCAGTTTTGTTACATTTTCATCTCACTTCATGCATAGGTGGTCAACAGACATGTGTGTTGCATGTGTTGTTTTTCTCACTACCAAATGCTCCCTCTTTCCCTCTCACTCTGTCTCTCTGATCAGGAACGCGAACGCTGAGAACGTGATGGGACAGATGGCAGCAATTGGCAAGGCTGAGGCCATGTGTGGCGTGGGCATAACCGCTTTCCTCAGAGGCCTCGGGACACTAGGGGCAAGGTGGTTTGGAACGGCATGCCCCACATACCAGCATGGGGCAAAACATGACTGCAACCTGCTCTAGCCTCTTTCTTGAAATGAGACAAAGTACTGCAGTACCATCTGCTATGAGGCAGGTGTTTTAAAGCCCTCAGTGACATCTTGTTACACTCATAAACGTTCATTGTCGTAATGGATTACGCAAGAGTTCACCATAACGCTAGAACAAGTGCAGTGATACTTTTGGGCTATGACCCAAAATAAACCTGTATTCTCAAACTCCAATCACCAATAGTCACTTTGAATCCTGAACGTGCCACAGCTATTCGTAGCCGTGACTACAAGTGAGCAAAACTAACTCTCTGGGTGGGAGGCATGTTATTATACTCTCCCCTGTCAATAAGAGCGACACTAGCTGATTTTGGTCTTCTGAAGAGAGCAGTTAGCTCTTTCCTCTGAGTGTGTTCAGCTGCTCTTTGACGTAGCATAAGCAGTAGTTCGAACAGATGTGGTGGCTGGCTTTAGGTGTCTTGGAGGAATTATGTGCCTTCATCTACCCCTGTTGATAGTTGTTGTGTGTTGGAGAGAGCTAGCTAGTGGGTGGCCAAATTGGGAGAAAATAGAGCAATGGGGAATGGTGGCTTAGTGGTTAGGTTGATTACCTCTGGGAACTCTGGATTTCCTACCCCAGTCCAAAGACATGTGTTGTATGCTGATTGGCATCTCTAAATTGTTTGAATGTAGTGTGTGAATGGGTGTGTGTGTGTGTGATTGTGTCCTGTGATAGGTTGGTAGCCCCGCCTTGTGCCCTGAGTTCTGGGAAGGGCTCCTATAGAATATCCTACACAGGCTAGAGTAGACTATAGGAGCCTTTCCCAGGGAACTCAGGGCACAAGGTGGGGGTGCCAACCTATCATCGAGTCTGCCTGGGATTACATGAAGAGAGAGAAGCAACTGAGGCTGTCTAAATCCACAGAAGTGGACTAACTGTGGTTAGTTATCCAAGATGTTTGGGCTACCTGCCGAGTTCCTTCATAAACTGTGTGCAAATATTGATTTGATGTAGATTTTTCTTCTGTTCACTCACTTTGACAAAAAGCATTTTAGATTCCCAAACATTAGTTTTCTAGCACCAAATTAAACGTTACAGAAAAATGTTTGTGTGTCATTAAAGAAAGCAGCATATTACGTAAGAGACACTTTTCAGACAGTAAACACAATGAAGGCTGCTGGGTTTTGCTGCAGAAATAAGAAGCGAGTGCGAAAGTCAAAGTCTCCAGAAGAACTGTGTCTGGTTCTGCAAGATGCTCAATAAAACTTACCAGCTCATTTCCTTATAAAACTGCACACATTGTACCGGAGACTACTATTTTTATTTTATTTTTTTATTTTTTGTCACACCAAATATTGACTTTGTTTCATTTACTAATGTTTACTGCTCTTTATGGTATTTTTTTAAATGCAGAAACATTTAATTTAATTATTTTGAAGGCATTTTTGCCCTACATCATTTCTTTGCATGTGCTTAAAACTTTTGCACACTACTGTATATAGTATAAGCATGCTGAGAACAGAGACATTCAGCCTTAACTCAGCTGGGCAGATGTAGTGGGAGACCAGTGCTGAGCGTAGAGAGGGGTATTAAAGAGCATTCTTACATCTGGATAGTGAGTCGACATGTGGAGTAGAATGCAACAAGACAGGAAATCAGACAGCAGCCAGACAGCAGCCCAGATATCAGCCAGACATTAGCCAGCCAAGATCACCAGTTGAAGACAATGACATTTATACATTATATTTATAAAATCTATAGCATGGTCTTAATATTGACTGCATATATCCTTAAGATGTCTTTCTTTCAAGGACCTTTATCGATTTTCAGCATTTTGTTTTTTTTGTGAACCCCACCCCTGTAACAGTCACACCACTGCCCTGACGCACCAGTCCAGCCTGTCGCCATGGTAATAGGTTACGTGTATTTGTGCGTGCGTGCGCATGTGTGTGTGTGTGTGTGTGTGTGTGTGTGTGAGGAGAATAAATCTCGGAGTGTCAGTACCAAATCTCTAACCAATGCATCCCTGGGGACAGAGAGACTATTGACAGGCGTTAGACACTGTTCATGCAACCCTATGGATGAGTCTGCTAGTAACAACACTGCTATTAGCCAGAATGTCTAGAAGTAATGAAAACAAACAAACCAACTTACAGACAGTTTCTCACAACAGATTAAACGTTATTACATAAATCTCTAATTACTGTATGTTTCTAACCACTACTTTTATCCAACAACCATTCTAAGTCAATACAGACTTATTGTCCATCTGTATTGTAAGTCTGATAACAAATAAAGGTAGACATTTGTAATATTATTTATTACATATTATATGCAAATTAATTAGCACTTTTTTTTTTACTTTCTTGCTACACAATAAACAAATGTTGCCTAGTTATGTGCCTTTTATGTCCTATGGGGTTCTTACTCAGGTCATACACACAGATTTTTCTAGAGATGTAGATTAGTATTTTGTCCAACCCTAGATTTCAAAATCTAATTTAAAAAAGTAACTGGGTCTAACCTGAGCTACGCCTCTGAGCAAAATATATACATTGTATCAACCAATGAAAACGCAGTTGTTCACCATGTAACCTCTCCTGATGTTAGCAAGGGTTAAAGGTAATTATAGCTTGCATATGGTGAGATAAGACAGTTGTGGAAAAGTACATACACGTTTCTCCTTCATGGTTGGGTGCCCACTCCCACTGATGCAGCAGTCTGTAGCCTTGTATAATTGAACCTGGCAGACCAGTTAAAACAGAACCAAAGTGATGATTTATTATCTCTAACACACAGTCTGGGGCCGTGCAGCTTTCACAGGTCTCAGTGGTGTCGCATATTTAGACCCTTCTTACACATCCTTCCTGTCAGGTGAAAACAAACTTTAATGCTGTTATGCATAATTTGACAATTTGTAAGGTTTGAGCTAAATTGTGTCTCTCTGCCAGAACACTTGTATTCAGAATGTGCAGACATTTCGACAGCCGATATCAGATTTCAAACTGAACTGATTAGGTTTACGTTCATTTCGCTACAGCAAATAGCCATGCAACCATGGTTTTAGACATTTTTAGCAAGACTTGACTGATTTCTTAAACTAGCTCCTTCCATGACATCGTGGCAGGAAGATAGCTAAGGCATGGTTAAAAAGTAAATAAAAATATCTCCACACCATTTTGGAAAATACATTTATGGAGGAGTTAAAGTATGTTATAGGTATATAAACAAAATTTATTTTATTGGATGTTCGCAAGAATTTAGCTACAGCAATATCCAACAGGTTTTCTCAAACATCCACTCATAAACTATATGACCAAAAGTCTGTGGACACCCGACCATAACATTCATATGTGCTTTTTGAACATCACATTCCAGATTTAGTCCCACTGTTCTGGGAAGACTTTCCACTAGATTTTGGAGCGTGGCTGTAGGGATTTGGGGGATTCATTCAGCCAGAAGAGCATTAGTGATGTCAGGCATCGATGTTGTGCGAGGAGGTCTGGGGTTCAATCGGCATTCCAGTTCATCTCACTGGTGTTCAGTGGGTTTGAGGTCAGTGCTCTGTGAATGCCACTCGAGTTCTTCCTCTCCAACATTGGCAAAGCCTGTCTACATAGAGCTTGTTTTGTGCACAGGGACATTGTCATGCTGGAACATGTTTGGGCCTTTTTAGTTCCAGTGAAGGGAATTTTTTAATGCTACAGCATACAAAAACATCCTATATGACTGTGGACTTCCAACTTTGTGGCAACAATTTGGGGAAGACCCAGATATGGGTGTGATGGTCAGGTGTCCACATACGTTTGGCCATATAGTGTATATGGAGAATGTTCGAAGCAGAATGAGTAATAAATTCTCTCTTGCTCTGCAGCACAGTTCTATTCCTCTCCTCCCTAGTGTTAGCACTGCACTTTCTACATTATCCTTCTATGCACAGTTAGCTATTTTATCCCACAAGAGCTGAATCATTGTTATGTGTGATTGCTCACTAACACGAAGAGATTGCATAACACAGCACCCTCTGCTAGCGGCTGTTTCACAATTGCATTCACTTATACTATGATAGGCTCAATAAGTCATGCCAGGGCATGAACATGTGTCACACACACACACACACACACACACACACACACACTCGCTGCTCTGTAATCCATATGCATGCACACAAACATGCCAGCATGCATGCTCACACGCACACACACACACACACACACAAATATGCAGTGTGCAGCTGTGATTTAAGATGTGAAAAGTTATAGCAGCAAATTATCGAGGATGTAAATAGGCCTTGATGAGTCGCTATTGTCCATTATCTGAACACTGCAGCATGTCAGTGGGAGACCAAAACCACATCAAGCTAAAGACTAATGTAGGCACACACACAAGTGCTAGCTTGAGGAAATCAGCTATCTCAGGTATCATGGAGACAAGCCCAGTACCATCCTGCATGAGAACATGTGTGTGCAGGCATATGTGTGTGTGGTGTCAGTTATGCTACATCATATGCTGCAGGTCATACGTTGACATTGCACTCTATAATCTTTCATTCCAAAACTTAAAACCTTTAGTCTTTATATGTCAAAGAGTCAAGCTGCAGAAAAATCCTCTCCAAGAAGAAATGAAAGGATAAAACAATGGACAGATGATCGCTATAAAAAGATCTACAGAGAGAGCCGTGAAGCTATAGAAGATTGAAGACATTTTACTGAAGCAAAGTAAAAAATAAATAAATAAATAAATAAATAAAGCAAGCGGGAGGATGTGAGCCTGGGAGAAAATCAAACTAATGAGCTCAGAATAGATCTGCACGCTCCCACAACCGCTGAGGTCTTCCACAGAATAAAACTGATGAACCATGAAATACAGACACATATACTCTCCATCTCTCTAGGGCTGCATGGTAATCGACAAAACTGCATTTTCTTCAATACTCTAATTCTAATGACTTAACTGCAGTTTAGGAACAAAATCATTCTACTGCATCTTTATATGGCCTCCGAAAGTACTGGAACAGAAAGGCCAATTCTATTGTTCTCACTATACACTGAAGCCATTTGGGTTTGAGATCAATAGATAAATACTGCATGAGACGATAAATCAGAATTCCAGCTTCCATTTCCTGATATTTCAGGTAAAAATCATAATTTTGATTGTGACACTGTAGGAGTTGTAGGAGAAGACTCAGAGCTGTTATCTTGGCAAAGGGAGGCAGCACAAAGTATTGACCAATAATTGTTGCACACCTATATTTAACAAAGATTTTTTTTTTTTTTTTTTTTATAAACCTGTGTTTTGTTTGCAATTGTTTGATATCCATGAGAGCAGAGTATTTTTGTGATTTTCTTTAACAAAAGATCAAAAGGTTAAACAATAAAGACAATTTTTCACAGCCTTCTTTGCTCATATTTACCGAGGGTGCCAATATTAGTGGAGGGCACTGTAGATAACATCAATATCAGAGCTCCCGGTACACTGCAAGTGAAAATACACCTAAGCAAGTGAAAATATCTTGAATATAGTAAGAGTTATCTAGTGTTTCTTATTATAAGATACAATGAACCAAATATAAGATTATTAAACCTATTTCGAGATATGTTTTACTCATTTCAAGCTTTACAGTTTCTTGTTCTACTGGCAGATAAATTTGCTTCTTTCTAGAAAAATCAATGCTTAAAATTAGCCAAATGCAACAGACTACTTCAAATTATAATGAGTAAAAATGTCTAGAAATATTTCAAGTAATCTTATATCTGGTTTGTTGTAATCTTGTAATAAAAAATGCTCAATAAATTTAACTACATTCAATATATTTTCACTTGCTAAGATATAATTTTTTGCAGTGTATCGGTTGTTTTCTACATAACTGACCATACTCTCTGCAAGCTTATGTTGTTCACATGAAACATTAAAGGCGTGACGTTTGTGAATTGTGTTAGCACACATGATATGTGTTATATCCTTGTATATCCACAAGGGATACAATCTCACAGAGCCAGACCTAATGGCAACATACTTACTGACCGAAAGCTTCCTCATTTGATCATCCATCTCTTCAGACTTTCTCTTTGCTTCTCCTTCTCTCTACCCTTCTCTCTTAAGTCTCTCATCAGCAGAGAAAGGTTTACAATTCAGAGACTTTGTTTTCATCATGACGTTAACCTTTATGAAGGACGCCCTGATTGTCCAGTGTGTATCTGAGGCTGAACAAACCACCCACACAGAATCAGATGTTCAGGACAGCATGTACCCACATCCATCTTAAACCCCCTTTTCCCTCTTTATGTTTGTGCAGTACGTCCTTCTGCAGGCAGCTGTCACTGTGTGACTTCTGAGCTGAGGCATTCGTCCAGGCGTCAAATAATGACGTCAGAATCTGTCAGTCGCTAAAGACATTCGCTGCAGAAGGCTTTTACTTTCATGCAGTGTTGAGCGAGTGACGAACTGTTAGAGCCAGAATTCACACTGTGTGTTCAAGTCCTCCTGGGAAGTTCGTATTTACGAGTTGGGAAGTCGTAATTTCGTAATGTCAGTTGCGTTCAAGTCACTTTGGTCGGAGCAACATGGCGGTGTACCTTCTCTTAATTAACTACAAAATAAATAAATAAATAAAGCGACGTTTTTTAACTCTACTTCTAGAAAATGAAGAACAAAGTATGTGCATCAGGTGTGTTTTGCTTTTCTTTCTTTTTTCTTCTTTTTTTTTTATCGATTTATGAAGCCACTGTAAACTTTATTGATATATATTATATCGTAATTGTACAGTGCTATCGTATTTTGTGCAGGCAATTCCCTTGTTTTACTGTAAACAAATTTAACAATTTCAACAAATTTACAGTCAACTACAGACGTTGCATCCACTGATTAGATTCCACCATGTTTTTTACTGACACGCCCCCAACTCGGAATCTCTGAGCTCGAAGAAAATCCTGAGTTCCCCACTGGTAATTACGACTTTGTGGTGGCGTTCTTGTGCGTTCAACTATTAAATACAATCTTTCCGACATCACTTGAATGCACCAACAGAGAACGCTGACAGTGCTGGCATTTTTGCCTCAATTTTCTTTTTCCCCGGTGTTTTCCAGTGTTACTGGGGCATGTTGTTCATATTTAATTGTAATCAAAGGAAAAGAAGAAAAAAATCAAAAACTTACATTTTAGGCCATGCCCACTTCAGGTTTACATGCAAACACAGATGGTGGCATTATGTTTTACACCTAGTATGTTAGAATATTCTTACATTCTTACAATGTCACCTACTTATACTAATTGGTTACTAGGTTGGTTAGCCAGACTAATGTCAGTGACTAATAACCTAGAGTTAAATTGTTATTCCAACATACATCCACCAGGCTTGCAAGCTTAAATTCAAAGACTATGCTATATTAATCTCCACAGAATTAACCACCCACACAGAATCAGATGTTCAGGCCAGCATGTACCCACATCCATCTTAAACCCCCTTTTCCCTCTTTATGTTTGTGCAGTACGTCCTTCTGCAGGCAGCTGTCACTGTGTGACTTCTGAGCTGAGGCATTCATCCAGGCGTCAAATAATGCGTCCTAATGACTAATTGGTTACTAGGTTGGTTATCCAGACTAATGTCAGTGACTAATAAGCTAGAGTTAAATTGTTATTCCAACATACATCCACCAGGCTTGCAAGCTTAAGTTCAAAGACTGTGCTATATTAATCTCCACAGCCCAAATCATAAAACACAAATGCTATTCTAAAACTGAAACAATATGAATTATAATAGATATTTGCATCATTAAAGCATGTGCGAATGATGCTTTCTCTATTTATCTCAGGAAGCTTTGATGATGAAGGGATCCTGAGTCCTTTCGCACCTCTTATCTGGAACATTTACATTAGCACTCTTTTGTTAGGGAAATTCAACTATACAAACGCAGAACTGTGACCTTCAGGTGGTGTCTGTACAGTGACGGACTACATTGTGTGAATCTGTTTTCATCATATGGCAAGGCTTGAAAACACATCCAAAAAGATAGCTGGGACCTTTCTACATTCAATGTGTTTTATGGAGGTGCTCATAGATGCTCACTCTACATGTCATGCACATGCCCAAATCTTTCATACACACATTTGCTTGCACACTGGCACACACATTTATAGTACATGAGCACTTAATTAACATTTAGCAATAATTTGTAATCAGCATTTTCATATCACAGCAAACACCAGGGGCAGATTGTTATATCTGAACTAAGATCCCATTAATGAGCTGCTATATGCTACTTTCATGACAAATGAACAAAACACTGTGGACTTCAATACCCCTTTTATCACTATCACATTTACCACAGTATCTACAGATTTCAAGAAAACCTATCTAACACAATCATGGTCACATGATCTCTGACTTCGCTACAGTTCATCTGTTTCCCATGCTGTATCTGCATCACTGTAAATAACACACAGAGCAAATAGGCCACCTTCCTGCCCCAGCTAATGGTATACTAAGTGACAGATCTGCAAGCAATCAAGCACCACCAAATACACCACTTTAGATCAAGCAGCTGACTTTCTCACTAAGCTTCGTGAGACCTGATTTAACACATGTTGGTGCTTGAAATGAAACAATTGCATCAATGCTTGACTATCCCACGTACTACCACATAGCCAGAAATGTAATCATCTCCTGAATTCTGGTTTGTTACCATGTTTTTCGCTGCTGGTTTCCAACTGTTTATAATTAGCTCTCATTTGTAACGGGCATCTATTTCCCTTTAACAGCCTCGCAAAGTTTTGCTCTCTTTGCTCTCGTAAACCTTTTGGTACCCTAGCCTGTTTGTACTTCATACCAAAAATAGTGCTTAGTGTTTAACTATTTTCCTGCCCTTCAGTATTTTGATTCTAGAATTCTCCCTGAAATTGGATGGCCTCTGCCATGCTACACCATTTCTTGCAGAAGACGGAACAGGCCCGATGTGGTACACTCCAACCCTAGACCAATATGTCAGTCGCACATGATAAGCTGCTTGCTAAGCACAGAAACATAAGCATCGATAATTGTGCTGACCCAGATCTAGACATTTCTGGAACACAGTCAATCTCAAAAGCCAAGCAACCTGGTTGAAGCAGATCGGTGGCAGAAAAGAGACAGAAACAAGTCCCCAAGAGGTCCTGTATATACTTCATATGCCTGTTTTATAGCCATAGCTAAGTTATGTAAACAATAGTGAAGATAGTTACTACTACTTGTTACTACTATATGCAACAACTACAACTATAAAGACTGTTCCGAGCTGGTGGAACGACCTGCCTATCTCGATCCGAGCAGCTGAGTCTTTAGCCACTTTCAAAAAACGTCTAAAGACACTTCTTTTTCGGCAGCACCTGACCAATTAACGCTAGCACTTACCTATTCTATTTGTTTGTCTGTTAAAAAATAAATAAATAAAAAATTCCTATGTGCACTGCTCTAGCATTACTGAGACTTGTTACAGCACTTGTATACTGTTGCCCTCTTGTTGACCGAATTGCTTCTATTGTCCTCCTCATTTGTAAGTCGCTTTGGACAAAAGCGTCTCCTAAATGATTAAATGTAAATGTAAATGTAATAGTGTGAACTGAAAAATCGTCTCCAGGCTTATTCCACAGACTACTGGCTTTTATTTCCGCCAAAACTTTTAAAACTGGTAAACTGTAGAGAAAATGGTTCAATTTAAAATACCTAATATGACTTACTTTATATTCACCTTTATATTCACACCAACTGCGATATTCATATGCCATTAGTATAATGTACATAGGTAGATTGTGGAATTCCATATTCACAAAATACATCACATTTCTCTACACTGGGAATGCATAAAAATGAAAACAAAACAAAACAAAAAGAAGTAAATCCAAAAATGTGATCATGGTATAAAGCAAACATCTGGTGAAAAGAAACCTGCTAGGAACATTATTAATTCAAGGCTATCTGGATGCAAGAGCTTTTTTTTATTTTTATCATCTTGTCACTTACTGGCCATTGTGACTGAGCTAAGCATATGACAGCTTTCATGCTGTGCAATTAACAAACAGTATTGTTCCACTCTTAGCACAAATTCTACATTGGTCATTCTGACCTGTACAGAACATTCTGACATTCAGACATTCTCTCTACAGGGTATTCTGCTCATAACTGATGCCTTGTAGAGATACAAATGGGAACGTCGAAATCCAGCTATGTGTGAGTGTGAGTTACTCACACTCACACTCAGACTTCTTTTCAATTATTTAGACACATTTAGAGCATACTTTGTTTTTTATGGTGCCAATGTACAAACTAAAAATGAAATAAAACATTAAAGTCAAGACAGATGTTAACTGACAGGTTAATATATCTGTTGTGTATGTGTGTGCATATGTATGTATGTATGTATATGCTGCTTATATATTTTATTTTAGAAGTTATTGCAACTATCCAAAAATATGTTTAGGGGTACTCTAAAATGTACTCAAATTACTCAAAAAGAAATTTATTCTGCTTCAAGTAATTCTGCTTATGCACAATGTGGAGGCAAAGAAGTTAATTTTCATTAGTTATTTTATATTTGGGATCTAGAATTCCACACACTCTAAATCATACATGGAGATAAAGTATTTGAAGGAATTATAATAAATAGTTATTTTGTTATTTGAGAGAGAGAGAGAGAGAGAGAGAGGTTAAGAGGTTAAGCCGTCGGGTCACAGGTCGGAAGGTTGTGAGTTCAAATCCCAGCACCGCCAAGCTGCCACTGTTGGGCCCTTGAGCAAGGCCCTTAACCCTCACTTGCTCAGATATATAAATTAAATTTATGTAAGTCGCCCTGGATAAGGGCGTCGGCCAAAATGCCGTAAATGTACCTGCATCTGTGCCCACGTCTCTACTAATAATGAAGCTGTGAGTTTAACTACTGTATACAGCTGTAATTGTATGTTATTATGTTTATAGGCAGCACATTTATTTAGAACGGTAATTAAACTGACTGGAATTACCTGTGCATTCAACAGTTTGAACACACACCTTCCAGCCAATCAGAACCGAATACTCAGACAGACTATGGTATAAATTAAATTAAAGCATTGCTTATGCTATGTACCCATTTATGCAATTTAAAAAATGGCATCATGTATGTCATGAGTAAAGGAGAATTAAAGCACAATAATGTCATTAGGAATTTCTGGTGATTCTACACATATAACACTATTTATTTTATATGCCAGTCAGAGTAAGTAGCTGCAGAAAAGATTTCCAAGAAAACCCTTGTAAGTCTTAAAATTCCTACATATACAGTTGTGACAGTGTGCTCCTGTCAGGACAATCAGTCGAGTATGAGATGTGCCATCATGAGAAATGTGTGTGAGGTGTGTCATCAGCTTTTGGCTCTAATAAGAGGCACCGAGCTGCCTGACTCAAACACATCTGTCCCACAAAACTGTATACAGAACCGGTGCTGAAAATGTCATTTTAACCCTCAGACTAATGACTCTTAGGACGGTGAGGACTGAGAAATGCTTAGTGTGTGAGAATGGAGGAGGGGACTAGTGGTGCTTCTCCAGGCTTAATAGGCATTTCAGAACGACGAGTGGTGCTTAAACAAGTGGGTGGCCTCAATGAGAACCACAATGAGATCCTTTTGGTTTTGATGAGGCTAAAAAAGCAGTACTGGAGTGGGCCACTGTAGTTGTGACAACAGTGAACATCAAAGAACAAAATCCTGAATAAATCTCATGGCATCGATGCTGGAAATCTGCAGAAAGTGAGCGTTATCATGAGATGCCAACTGCCTCAAAATCATCTGCTGTTGTGTGAGTCAGTGCTTCGGAGTCCGCCTGTTACAGTCCTCGCATGTGCAAGATGGCATGCATCAGCACACACAAAATGTTCATGCCTGAAAAACATTCTGAAGAATTTCGAGCCCTTACACAAAGCAAAGCAATACAACAAATCTAAAAAAAGAGATAGCCGTGAGGCCTGCATCTCTCACGTCACCTTTTCCATCTGGGCTTTGCAGATGTGGACAACAAACAGAACAACAAAAAAAGAGCGAGACTGAGTTGAACGCATAACAGCTGGAAAGCTGAGTGATGAGTCAAACTGCTTTGATGGATGGGGGAATTAAAACTCGTTCTTTCATTCATCCATCTTCAGTAAGCGCTTTATCCTGGTCAGGATTGTGGTTGGGATGCCAGTCCATCACAGGGCACCACACACACACACACACACACACACACACACACACACACACACACACATTCACATACTGTTCACACCTACAGGTAATTGAGCACAGCCTAGCAGCATGTATTTGAGAAGTGGGAGGAAACATAAGTTCCCTTTCTTTTTTACAAAATATTTTTTTCTTCATTTTTATTGTTCTATGCATAATTTATAGTAGTTATGGTTATCTGTAAATGTGTGCGTTTCCACTGCTACTGTAATGCTGCAATTTGAAAACCGTTCATTTAAAGCATTAATTAATTTATGCCTAACTGAAAAATTACAAGATAAAAAAAATAATAAATTATTCACAAGTCTGGCCTTTTAATATTTGCTTGTCCAAATATGTAAAAAAAAAAAAAAAAAAAAAAAAAAAAAAAAAAACAATTTCCATGGCGTGTACTTATTTTTAACATGACTGTATATACTACCTGACAGCACAAAACCCTGATCAATATTTGTAGCATTAATTATCCGCTTGGTTTTGTAATGTCATATTTGATCCTCTTTGAAACAGTGCCTATTAATAGAGTTGATCCACTCTATCAAATGACACATACATTTTGTAGTAATTTTCACATTTTAAATGAACAAAAACAGATCAGTCATGGAAAAAGTAAGTACACCCCTACATTTATCACACCTTAAAATCCATAAAATTAGAATCAGGTGTTCAAGATTGGGTGCCAGTGATTAGAACCTGCTTAGGGAGTGCTGTCTTGGATGTATAAATGAAATAAATGTAAGTCGCTCTGGATAAGGGTGTCTGCCAAATGCCATAAATGTAAATGTCTTATTTATACCCCTCTCATATCTAGTGTCTGGTGTTCCCTTTGTTATTGAGGAGTGTGGTGTCATCATGCCAAGATCTAAAGAGTTCTGTAAGGACTTCAGAAAAAAGGTTGTGGATGCCTATGAGTCTGGCAAGGGATTTAAAAAGATCTCCAAATGATTTGAAATACATCATTCCACTGTAAGGAAAATCATCTACAAATGGCACAGATTTCAGACGACTGCCAATTTATCCAGGACTGGCCAAATTCAGCCCAAGAGCAGTCCATCTGTTGCAAAAAGAAGTCTCCAAGGACCCCAAAATTTCATCACAGGATCTGCTAGTAACTCTTGCAGCTGTTGGTTTCAAAGTGCATGCGTCTACAATCAGAAAGAGATTGCACAAAATTGACCTGCATGAGAGGCGTGCCAGGAAAAAGCCTTTGCAAGACTACAGTTTGCCAATGAGGATATAGGCAAAGACCAGGCCTTTTGGAATACTTTGCTCTGGACAGACAAATATAGAGTTGTTTGGCCACAATAACAGCAGACATGTTTGGCGCTGACCAATGACAGCTTTTCAGGAGAAGCACCTCATACCAACTGTGAAGCACGATGGTGGAAATGTTATGGTTTGGGGTTGCTTCGCTGCCTCAGGGTCTGGAAAGCTTACATTCATTGATTCAACTATGAATTCTGCATCATATCAAAGAGTGCTTGAAAATAATTTGAGGCCATCTGTCCGAAAGTTGAAGGTGAACTGAAAGTGGAACTTTTAACAAGACAATTATCCTAAGCACACGAGCAAATCCACCAAGGAATGGCTGAAAAAGAAGAAATAGAAGGGCCTAGTAAAAGCCCGGATTTGATGTTGTGGGGGGATTTGAAACAGACAGTACATGAAAGAAAACCCTCAAACATCTTGCAACTGAAAGGATATTGCATGGAAGAGTGGACAGAAATTCCAGAAAGCCGATGTCAGAGACTGGTGGACAATTGTGCAAAATGCCTACAAGAAGTTGTTTCTGCTAAAGGAGGTACTAGGTGTACTTACTTTTTCCATAGAAGAATATCACATCTATAGATATTTCTGTTGAATTGAAAAAGCTATTTTGTGCTTTTTCTTGTGGGTTTGTTCAAGTATATCAGCTTTATTAATATGTTCTGTTTCAAAGAGGATCAAATGTTTGCTTGTCCAAATACGTATGTAAAAAAAAAAAAAAAAAAAAAAAAAAAAAAAGCCAACAATTTCCATTTTTCACATGACTGTAAAATCTGTAGTGGTTCTGTTAAAAGTCTTTACATTTTTACTCTTTTTTACATCTATACTTTTTTTTTGCCAGAATTTTGGTTCATTTATATAGCAGTATTGTCATATTATACAAAAAAAAAAAGAATGGCAGTGAAGAGAACCCATACTTTACTTGCCTTACATACAAATAGTTTAAGTCCTATTTCAGGAAAGCTATTCAAGACTGGATTTTCTCCAACAAGACAAAAACATTTTATGTTTTACAAACAGCTTCTGGATTATTCATGATGCAAACAGCCCTCTGGCAAACCACTCTTATCCCACAATGCAATGTGTGGGCAACTTTCAGCAGATCTATTCTAATGGGATGACAGGTTTGATCACCTATAAAGGTGTTTAACATGTTTCACAGTAAAGCATGAGCCAACTCGTTTCAGTGGTTAAGCCAGTGACACATCTGTTTTTTATTTTATTTGTATTTTTTTCCCAGTAGATCTTTTCACAGTAGGCTTGTCGGTGTAGAGCTTCAGGCCTAACAGGATCATGATCATGAGATTTCAATGCCAGTAAAATGCCAAACTTAGTTTGTTTGTCAGTACCAGTACAAGAAAACCCTACACTATTATTTTGGAAGAACATCAGTGTCACTTTAGAAATATATATTTATATAAGTACAGTTTATAGATGCTTGTTATAAAAACAGATAGAATTTTGAGCATTTTCAGAACTGCACTTTAAAACAGATTGATAAAGATATACGTATATAACTACTTTCATACTGTCGATGTCCAATTGTAGGTAGTACTTTATTTTACAGTATGGTGCATAAAGCTAGTATTTAATAAGTTGCTACAATTTAATTAGTAGCAATCTCTGGCAAATACTCTGTTAGAGTAGTTACATATTTGTCATATTTGTTGAATATTCAAGCACATAGTAACTTAGGTGAAAACTACTAAGAATCTACATTAGTACTTAGGTAGTCCAATAGGTAATCAGAATTTAATATTGTTCTTATAGTAATTCTTGGCTCATACTTTATGAGTTGGAAATGTTAAGTGCGTAGTAACTAATGTGAAACATATCGGTTATATGGCAAATATTTGGCCATGACAGTATCAATAACCGTTCACTTTTCAGTATATATTGAATAATTATGTAATGTTGCAGTTTTATTACATTTTTGAGACCTGTAGTTAACTATATACATGTATTTACTGAAGCAGTTTGCTACTTAGTGCTGCTTACTACTACCATGTTACTTCTTAGCACAAAGTAATTAAGTATCCCTTGTATTTCCTGCATTTGTTAGTATGGATTTACATATTCAGCTAGTAAAGTAGTCTGTAAGTTTTATGTTATAACTTATAATTTATGGTCCTTGAATTACCGTGTAAAAACCTGGTAGTTTTTAAACAAGTCACTATGTAATTTATTTCCAGTATTCGCAGTCAGTATCAGAAATTATTGTGATCACTGCATAATTACCTTTTAAATATGAAGTACATATCAAAACAGTGTGCTATAACTATAGTTTTTAGTGTAAATTTTAGTGTAAATTTTTTCACTCAGTTGCTTCCTATGGGGTGTAGCTGGTAAATTAATTAAAAACAATTTTAAGTTATAAACAAAATTTAAAGTGTTTAAAAGCCATGTACACTGCCCACTGTACACCCCATTCAGCAACACTTTACATTAAGTTTCCTTTAACTGACAAAACCTTGAACTTCTGCACTAACAGCATAAGTAACATTGACATAGTAACACTTGTATTAATTGCTTTTTTAAAATAATGTAACATAGTAACCAAAGTTTATCCCATTTATATGAAAAAATTAGTCCACACTGACCAATATGAATACCTTAGTGAACATGTTTGTGTTTCTTAACTGAAAAAAAAAAAAAAAAAACTGAACTGAGGCTGATTAGCATGTTCCGATGTTCAGTAAGTTGTAATTTAATTTTTGTCATTCTGTTGGCTTATTTTTTAGTTATGGATTGAGTAAAAATGAGTTAATTCAAATGTATTGCATTAACACTTAAATAAACATCAATTAATACATGTGCAACACTGTTACATTGTTAACATTACTTACATCTTGCTAATGCTAAATTCAACATTTGTTTATGTTAAAATGCAGTAAATAATGTTGGTTGATGGAACCTTAATGTAAGGCGTTATCCTCTATTTATGCACCATCAGACATTTCTTCCTCTCTAATAACCATTTCTGCTTTCTGCTCATTAGCATATCCAGCAGTACTCTGATTCAGCCAATTCTACTGCATTCGTCTCAGTACCACAATCACAGCTGTCAGCTTCATGACGGCTCGCCAGAGAACAAACTGAACGCCTGAACAAATCGTTTTCAGGCCTGCAGATGAAACTCAGAGGTAGGATTTACAGAGCCTGGCTTTAGCAGATGTCAGAGAAACTGGGCAGCCAGGTGTGACATTGACTTCATCATCTCTTTGACATTCAGATCTGTGTAGAAACTGGAAACTGGAAAATGTGGAAGTGATGCTGCATGATCACAGTTTGCTAATTACAACACTGTAGGACTGCTACATTAAGGCAGCATGAAAATACGTGAGCGTGTAATTAACGTCTGCCTGTCAATCCACTCATTTGTGGGTAACAAGCTTCTGTAGAATCTGTTTTGAATGAGAAAGAAGAGGTCTGTTGGGAAATCAGTGGTGAATGTGAGATGTATCTCATTCCCTTTCCAGATGCACCTGTTCCCTTTTCACATCATGACAGAGGTATATATTTTTAGTCTAAACTTGGCCTCTCTTGTCAATAAAGTGTAAGTGTCTTCAGTGAGTTAATTATACAACAGCTGCTGGGGCCACTAGTGTGTGTGTGTGTGTGTGTGTGTGTGTGTGTGTGTGTGTGTGTGTGTGTGTGTGTGTCGGTGCTCCATAACTACTTCTGAGAGATACAAACCCTACCATAAGACTACCTGTGTGCCAGATAAATCAGCGTAGACGAATGAGCCTTCCATTCACTGCTACACTTGTAGCCTCATAGTGTCTCAGAGTAAAGAACCAAAAGCAGACAAGGTCACTGAGCTACTTTTACTCTTTTACAATTGTGCATGCTTAAAAAAGACACAATCAGATTTTGGAAGAAAGACTGTGTGTGTGCTCATTAGAAGCCATGCAGTAGTAGGTTTGTGCTACATTAATATTGTACAATAATCAAAACCGGCAGTATTGTTCTTCTGCAAATGCACTACACAACATGTTACTTCTACTTTGCATCATGTCATATATTTCGTATTTCATTGCTGGCGCATGCCAGTGAAAGATGCCCTGATTCATAGCACCTGAAGTGTGTTAACCATTTTCTGACATGTCACATAGAGGATTAGGATCCTTGAGTGTGAACAGCGCTGTGACATAAAGTGGCATCTCTTTCACCAGGTGTCAGGAAAACTATGAGACTGTCATACAGAGTCTTCAAATTAGATCGTGCGGTTTTTGAGCTGTCAAGCCAAGTCATGCCGGAACAAAATCTCCTGACGGAACAAAACATGAAGAGTTTCTAGTAGTGAATGCTTTCAATACATAAAATGTAATCTGGCTATACACACAAACTATGTGATTTAAGTTAATTAGATTAGACAGAGTAAAGTGAGTTCAATATTATGCATTAAGTTTGGGAGAGACTTAAAAAAAAACCTCCACCCTAGTGCTTTTGGAATCCTTTTTAATATATATATATATATATATATATATATATATATATATATATATATATATATATATATATATATATATATATATATATTTTTTTTTTTTTTATATACACACAAAAAAAAAAAAAACCTCAACAAAGCTGTAGCAAAATCAAGCATTTTGGCTGCAATGATCACAAGTTGCATATATACAGTGCCCTTCACTAATATTGGCACCCTTGGTAAAAATGAGCAAAGAAGGCTGTGAAAAATTGTCTTTGTTGTTTAAACTTTTGATCTTTTGTTTAAAAAATTCACAACAATTCTGTGCTCTCATGGGTATCAAACAATTGCAAACGAAACACAGGTTTATCCAAAAATAAAAAAATCTTTGTTAAATATAGGTGTGCAACAATTATTGGCACCCTTTTAGTCAATACTTTGTGCTACCTCATTTTGCCAAGATAACATCTCTGAGTCTTCTATAATGCCTGATGAGGTTGGAGAATACATGGCAAGGGATCCAAGACCATTCCTCCATAAAGAATCTCTCCAGATCCTTCAAATTTCGAGGTCCATGCTGTTGGACTCTCCTCTTCAGTTCACCCCACATGTTTTCTATGGATTTCAAGTCAGGGGACTGGGATGGCCATGGCAGGGCCTTGATTATGTGGTCAGAAAAAACATTTTTGTGTTGATTTTGATGTATGTTTTGGATCATTGTCCTGCTGGAAGATCCAACCATGGCCCAATTTAAGCTTTCTGGCAGAGGCAGTCAGGTTTTTATTTAGATCATAGAACCCAATCTCATTTGAAGTTTGGGATTTGATGTCACATCATGTGTCTTGGCCCAAATCTGCAGAAAATCTTCGGTAATTCTGAAAAATTGCAAGCTCCTCAGAACATTGTGGAGTTTGCTTGATTTTGCGTTAATTTCTGCGATCGCAGAATCGCAAAATCCTTTAGGGACTGATAAGTAAGTTCAACTTGAAGTGGTTTCGCACTGATGCATCGCACTAACACTTTTGACTCATATGACACTTTAAGTGGAGAATAAATGCATAATTTTCGGGCCAACATTCTGTTTTGTCGTCCATTTTTTTAATAAGGAATGTCGTCACATCTCTTATCAGACTAGAGAGGGTACACTGTAAAATATTTATTGTAAATTTTACAATGATTTACTAAAAAAATACTTAAACTATAAAACATATTTGCGTACTGTAATATACAGCATTACATAGTAACCACTTGTATCACCATCACAACTAGCAACTGGCTCAACTAGCTTGCACTGATTCAACCACCTCCACCACTAAATTAACTTGCACTAAAGATGACACTGGATCAATGCACACTAGTTGAGCTAGTTGTGGTGGCTAAGGTGTCGAGTTATAGATTAGAAGGTTGTCTGCTCAAATTCCAGCACTGCTAAACTGCCATGGTTGAGTCCTTGAGCAAAAACCTTCTGCTCAGTTGTATCCCGCATCAAGTTCTTTTTAAAGCATCAGCAAAATGAGCAAATGTACTGGATTATGTGTTCTTTTATATTATGTAACATATTACAATACTTTAGTGTAAATACAGCATGTACTGTAAATACCCTGTTGCCAGTAAATTACTGTGAATTTCACAGTACATTTTTTACAGTGAACATCTGTTGAAATACTTTGCTGGGTCTGGACCCGGACTGCGGTCCAGCAGTTGACAACCTGCTCTACATACTTAAGAGTTGTGTTGTGGGAATATTTGCTTGTAAATACTGAGTTTCTCTCAGTAGTTGGTTCTTTTTTTTTAGGTCGGCAGAGCTGCTATATTACAGGTGACATCAATAACACCATAATGCAATAATCAGAGATGGGGAATTCAGAAATTAGTAAGAAAAGAAAGAATTAAGTAAATAAAAATGTAAAAAAAAAAAAAAAAAAAAGGAAAAATCCAAGGTTCATCCAGCAAGCAGCATTCCAAGACGTCACTTTCTAACTAAAAATACAAAAGTATAAAAGGTTTGACATGAGTTTGACATTTGGATTAGGCATTTATGAAAGTTTGACTGATGATTAACTGTCAAACAAATACTTAATATAAATGACAATTGATTTAATGGCATTTTTATAATTCAAGCATATACCTGCATGCAGCCCTTCGTACCCTGAATGTGATACACATCAGAGTCCACAGAAGGTAAACAGGAGTTGTCTGAATAACTTTTAATACAGTGAACATTATTTTAAGACTCCTTGCATGTTTGTGTATATTAATTCTGCATAATGCCTCCCTACATAGAGAGAGAACAGCTCCAAATATTATGCCCTGAGGAATGGTTGAGTAAAAAAAAGATCTCATTAGTGAAAGGAGGAAAAAGATTACAATGAAGAGCATGTGTAGGTTGTTGTAGGCTTTCTTTCCCTTTTTATAGGACAAAAAGCAGAAATGTTATTGTTATATACTCAGTCATGTCTACTGTATGTGGGACACATCTGCGCTATATAGGACACGACAGTCTGAGCTATGAGATCACACACTGAGCAATAAGCAAGACTGTTATCTGAGAGCCCGCATGTGGTGACTTATTAACTAAGCATCCAAGGTGTGTTTAAAGTCAAATGTCTTTCGTGTGTCCTTTTCTCAACAGGACTCAAAGAAAACTGGCACGTCCGTATACACAACATTCACCATGCTATCACCAATCAGTACAAATGACCCCAACCATTTTATCGTTTTATTTCTACATACTGTACTGTATAAGGGGAGAAACAGACCTTTTTTCTACAAAAGACTCCATGCAGAACCTTTAAAGCTCTTATACTGTATATTCTTAGTTTTTCTTTTACATCTTCAATTCAGAACACAGGTTTTCAGTAGCTTTAAAATCCAAACACTGAGATGGTCATCGCATTACATTGACTTTCTGCTTCTTTAACCATTTTGGTGTTAATTTGGAAGTATGTTTTATTCTTGAACTTGCTGAAAGACCTATCTATGGCCAAGACTGAACCTCCTGGCAGAGGCAAGCAGGTTTAATCTGAAATACCCTGCTACTTAGCAGAAGTCATAATGCCATCAATCTTCCCAAGAGTCCCTGAACCACTAGCCACAAAAGAGTCCCATAGCACCACTGATCCAACGCCATTTTTTACAGTGGAGTATCAGGTGCTCTTCACTGTATGCCGTCCCCGTTTGTCACATTTTGATCTCATCTGACAACAACATTCAATGGCAACTGTAGTTCTTATGAAACAGACGCTACATTTTTTGCAATGCTTTCAGGAAGAGCTTCTTTCTTGCAACAGTTGCAAAGAGCTTGTTGTTGGGAAAGCAGTGGTTAACAATTGATTTTGAAAAAATGCAACCTCAAAATGAACTAAACTGTGTGATTCTAAAAGTGTAATCTTTGGGCTCTTTGCACTCCTTCGACATCCTTTTTTAGAAATGTAAAACATTTTGCTATGGCCCTGCTTTTTATATTTTTATATTCATCACTTGATTTGTGTAGGACGAAGGGATTTTACATGTGTGCAAACTCATATTTATACTTCAGGGAAACATGACATGCGACATTAGACAACAGGACATTCAAGTCAATAACAGGTTTCCTAGGGACTGAGAGCAAATGAAAAATAAAATAAGTGTTTAACAGAATGACAGTTTATCCTGTAACTGGTTGAAGGCCATGAGCAACCTGTGTTTTATATCTTTATTAGCTCTGGGGCTCAGTGTATCTCTTCTGGTCAGTAGAGTTTAGTGAACTGCTAGAGGTTAGATGAAAGGGAACAGGAGCTGCAGAGGGAGTGAGGCTGATCGTGGTTGCTGATTAACCAGAGATATGGGACTGGAGAAGAAAGCCTTCAGGCACCTGCTGCTTTTGGTCAAAATCTATTTAATGTGTTTGCCAGAGGAAAGCAGCAGGAACAGTTTGTGTCTAAGATGTGAGTGTTTCCATATTCAGTATATTGGATTTACAGAGATTTATAGAGATCAGTAGCTGAGGGGCCACACCTTCTGACTAAACCTGATAACCTGCAGATGTTTGCTCATGGACCTGAGAGACAAAGCTGATATTAACAACAGACTTTAAATGGATGCCCTGTGGTATTGTAAGAGATCTTGTGAATTTTTTATTTTTTTTTTTAGTTCACAGAACAAACACATGATACAGTGCATCCGGAATGTTTTCACAGCGCTTCACTTTTTCCACATTTTGTTATGTTACAGCCTTATTCCAAAATGGATTAAATTCATTATTTTTCTCAAAATTCTACAAACAATACCCCATAATGACAACGTGAAAGAAGTTTGTTTGAAATCTTTGCAAATTTATTAAAAATAAAAAAACGAAAAAATCACATGTACATAAGTATTCACAGCATTTGCCATGACACTCAAAATTGAGCTCTGGTGCATCCTGTTTCCACTGATCATCCTTGAGATGTTTCTACAACTTGATTGGAGTCCACCTGTGGTAAAATCAGTTGATTGGACATGATTTGGAAAGGCACACACCTGTCTATATAAGGTCCCACAGTTAACAGTGCATGTCAGAGCACAAACCAAGCCATGAAGTCCAAGGAATTGTCTGTAGACCTCTGAGACAGGATTCTATCGAGGCACAGATCTGGGGAAGGGTACAGAAAAATTTATGCAGTATTGAAGGTCCCAATGAGCACAGTGGCCTCCATCATCCGTAAATGGAAGAAGTTTGGAACCACCAGGACTCTTCCTAGAGCGGGCCGCCCGGCCAAACTGAGCGATCGGGGGAGAAGGGCCTTAGCCAGGGAGGTGACCAAGAACCCGATGGTCACTCTGACAGAGCTCCAGCATTTCTCTGTGGAGAGAGGAGAACCTTCCAGAAGAACAACCATCTCTGCAGCAATCCATCAATCAGGCCTGTATGGTAGAGTGGCCAGATGGAAGCCACTCCTCAGTAAAAAGCCCATCCATGACAGCCCGCCTGGAGTTTGCCAAAAGGCACCTGAAGGACTCTCAGACCATGAGAAACAAAAATTTAACTCTTTGGCCTGATTAGCAAGCATCATGTCAATGAAACCAGGAAACCAGGCACCGCTCATCACCTGGCCAATACCATCCCTACAGTGAAGCATGGTGGTGGCAGCATCATGCTGTGGGGATGTTTTTCAGCGGCAGGAACTGGGAGACTAGTCAGGATCGAGGGACAGATGAATGCAACAATGTACAGAGACATCCTTGATGAAAACCTGCTCCAGAGCGCTCTGGACCTCAGACTGGGGCGAAGGTTCATCTTCCAACAGGACAACGACCCTAAGCACACAGCCAACATAACAAAGGAGTGGCTACGGGACAACTCTGTGAATGTCCTTGAGTGGCCCAGTCAGAGCCCAGACTTGAACCCAATTGAACATCTCTGGAGAGATCTGAAAATGGCTGTGCATCGACGCTCCTCATCCAACCTGATGGAGCTTGAGAGGTCCTGTAAAGAAGAATGGGAGAAACTGCCCAAAAATAGGTGTGCCAAGCTTGTAGCATCATACTCAAAAAAACTTGAGGCTGTAATTGGTGCCAAAGGTGCTTCAACAAAGTATTGAGCAAAGGCTGTGAATATTTATGTACGTGATTTTTTCATTTTTTATTTTTAATAAATTTGCAAAAATTTCAAACAAACTTCTTTCATGTTGTCATTATGGGGTATTGTTTGTAGAATTTTGAGGAAAATAATGAATTTAATCCATTTTGGAATAAGGCTGTAACATAACAAAATGTGGAAAAAGTGAAGCACTGTGAATACTTTCCGGATGCACAGTATGTAATGAATAAAAGATGTTAGGCATGCGGTTTTAGGAAAATGACATGGCCTGAAGCAAAGCATAGTTGCATAGTCCTGAGGTGCTTTATTTCCCTTCTGTACTTACTCTTATCATATCTAATGATTACACTTACACGTATTTTTTGCCAGATGCTTTTATCTAAAGTGGCTTACAAGTGAGGCAGAATACAATCAAATCAGGGAATCTAGTTTACAGGAGTGACAGTAATCACCGACAGTGATACATTTCCACTAACTGAACAGAAATAAGTAGGGAGAGTGTTATGGATGTTCAGGCACTATTAGAGGCTGAGAGGAAATGTGCAAAGAGAGTGATGCTCAATTGGATTAAGATCTGGGGAATTTGGAGGCTGAGTCAACACCTTGAACTCTTTGTCATATTCCTCAATCCATTCCTGAACAATTCCTGAAAGGGCACATTAACCTGTTGAAAGAGGCCACTGCTATTAGGGAATACCGTCGCCACGAAGGGGTGTACTTGGTCTGCAACAATGTTTAGTAGGTGGTACGTGTAAAAGTAAGATACACTGCCCAGAGCATCACACTTCCTCCGCTGGCTTGCCTTCTTCCCATAGTGCATACTGCTGCCATCTACTCCCCAGGTAAGCAACACACATGCACCTGGCCATTTTGACATTGGGCTGGTTTTAGCATGCAGACCTGGCAACCCTGACTGTTAGGCTCCTGGGGAAGACCCAAGTCACTTTTTTTCTTAAGAGTAGCTGCCAAATTGAAATGATAAGTTTGCTTGAATTGATCGTGAGTCCAAGTATCGAATTAAATTGTCGGAGTTTAACTAAAGATCTAGTGATTAAGTACAATATTTTGATGCTTCTTTAAAACAATCTGGGGCGATATCAGGTGACATGAAGCGACCGGAGACAATGGAGACATGTAGGAGTCATGGTCTGGTTCAGCTGTCCATTTGCAGTTTGGTTTGTTGAAGAGATTGTAGACATTGTGTTCTATAAAAAGTAAAGGAGAGGAAAATGATACTGAGTGAAATCAGGATGGGCAATTTAAAAAAAAGCAGTTCTTTGTGGTTTAGTTCTTCAATAGAGCACATTAAGATCACTCAGATCAGCATCTTCTTTTAGGTGTGAGTGATGGTTTGAAGGCCTTCACATGCAGAGAATAGTCCCCCTTATTGCAGGGTGTTGTTGCAATTTGCCTTTTCATGCCTTTTGGCTGAACCTAACTACATTGTTAAGCCTTATCCCTGACTGTCAACGCTGATCTGCTTCCTTAGTTGAACAAAGTGTTCTTAACTCCTTATCTAATTAAACTATTTTCAAATATTCATTATTTATAGGTGGACATGACAGAAAACCTAGACTTTACAGTTCTGTATCTTTTAGTCTGTATTTTAGTCTGTTAACTCCTTATGAGCGCAAGACTACACCCTTCGGAAAAAAACCAAAAAATTGTAAGAGTTATTTTGGTAGTTTAGTTTCCAAAGCATCCTAAAAGGGATCTAATAAGGCAGAAGTGTTCAAAGTGTTGGGGGGCAGAGGAATATGGGTGAGGGTTGAGATGGAAAATACCAAAAAATAAATATGTATCAATCCTGCCATTTTTACGCATTTTGTGTAGGAGCTCAACATTTTAACATTTTATTACATTGGAACGAATTATCACTAAAAAAAAAAACCCAGGCCAAAAGAGCTGTCTTCTTTTTCATAATAATGAGCCACATGAAATATGAATCTGGAATGACTGACAGTTGCACAGGTGTTTTGAAACCCCGAGATTAACTGACACACTCTGGAAGCCCCACCCCCTTCTACCATCTCACATTAGTAATGTTTTAGCTGGTGCCCACGTTACTTGAAAGATGAAATGATGCTGTTACTTTACTTCCAAGGTCTCAAAAAATGGGAAGTGGGCCTCAAGGAAAAAGTTGGAATATATTTGTATTAAAGGGTTCTATGGAATCCTCTCTGACAGTGAAACAACCCTTGTTCAGCTTTCTGCAAAGTCTGTTGTAAGGTACTGATCAACAACTCAAAGTACTTCAGTCTTTATTTTCAAAGAGTGTCTACACCGATGTGCAATACGATGTTTAAGCAGGAATACATCTCACTTCC
The DNA here is from genome assembly GCA_023630585.1 of Cranoglanis bouderius. Taxonomy (NCBI): domain Eukaryota; kingdom Metazoa; phylum Chordata; class Actinopteri; order Siluriformes; family Cranoglanididae; genus Cranoglanis; species Cranoglanis bouderius. Next base: position 29,301,531 of record CM042537.1, read on the forward strand.
CCAAAATATATGTGCAGTATCACATTGCTTGTTAGCACATTCTCTAATAAAAATGTCCTACTCAGTTAGGTCAAGACGGTCTTGAAGAATCTCTACCGCAGCAACAGACAGATTTTCTAAAAGGCTTTGCAGATTTTACATTTTGCTTGGATGTGGATGTTCTACCGAATGGTCTCATTAATGTCATTATAACAATGTCCCAAACATTTTCCCCCAGAAGTAGAACCTTAATTAACTGGATGTTGTTTTCTAACTTTGCAGCATTTCAGCAGCCTATGATAAGAATAATAACTGGTGTGTTTTGGTGGGCGTTTTCTGTCAGAATCCCTAGGAGAGGAGAACAGTTTGATGTTTATCATGTAACGAAAAGTCTTCCGGTTATTGGAACAGCATTTTGCAGTAAAATAAACATCATGAAATTACCTCCTGTCTTACTGAAATGTTTGCATTTCTGTCAACTCTAGTTAAAGGTAGGGTGAGTACACAGTAAAATCCACAGTGTTGAATTAACAACTACAGTGTTTATTCATGTCCAGTTGGACACAATTGAACACGGAAAGAGTTAATTCAACACTCTAGGTGTTAATTCAACACTGGGGATTTTGCTGTGAGTTTTGAAATCATAACCATTTTGTAATTTTTCTAAGTCCTCACATTCTAGATGCTTTTATTAAATGAATAATCTGTAACCAACAGAAGAAAACAAATTACATGCCTGCCTATATGTTATGTTGCCTGTGAAATCAGACAGCTTCTCCTTGCTCTAGGCAGTGTGTGTCTCGTGTGGTTTTGAAGGCAATAATAAAAGTAGGGTATTTGCTTTAAATTTGAGTTTCAAAACAACTAGCGTCAGCTACCTCGCACCAAAATCACTGACTTTACCTTTAACATTATCTGCATTTCTGGTAGTTTTAATTAACTGTCAACAGCAATTCCATGTAAGAGACTTAAAAATAAAAGGTTAACCCAAGGACTATACTGCACGACTATGAATTTTCAAAACTAGTCTTTGGTTTCTAATTAGTGTAATTCATTTCTTCAGTGCCCATTAGAGGGAAATGAAACTGAGACCCAGAGTTTATAGTGTGTAGTAATAAGTGCTTTATTACTGCACTACAGCCACTATTTAAATCAGAACTCCCAGAAGTATTTCATTCTTAATATTGCCATTATAATAGACATGACATGGACTATAAAGTTAAAAAATATATAAAAAAAAACAAAAAAAAACAAAACAAAAGCAGTTTCCTTGTGGGGACCAGCCAAATGTCCCCACAATGTCAGAACTGTCTGATATTCCTATCCTTGTATGGACATTTAGTCCCAAACAAGATATAAAAGCATAAACCTTATATATATATATATATATATATATATATATATATATATATATATATATATATATATATATATATATATATATATATATATATACATTTTATCTAAAAATTGCAGCATACTTTTGATTACTCTGTGTGTATGTGTGTGTGTGTGTGTGTGTGTGTGCGAGTGTGTACGTATAAGCACTATACCGGACACATTAAACATTAACAGTCTCCATATGGCTGAATGAACAGAGGGACAAGCACTCAGCTCCTCTTGGACACAGAATGGCTGACTGTAGCACTGCAGCATTGGTGAACCCCCCCACCCACACACACGCCTTCCCACCCCCAACCCCCACCTCCCTAAAACAGAACCACACAAATAGTGGATTGTAGCATGACAAGCTCATTATTTTTGTACTGAACATAAGAAGCCATATCAGCTCAAAAGTCTTGAAGATGCTCAGCATTATAATGATCTCTTAAATTGATCCAACACAGCAATGACACAAGTCTAGACAGGACACTAATTGTGTTCTATTTATCTGAGTTTTGTCCGCCAAACCCTCAAAATAGCCTTCGATTGCAATTTCTCTTCCAGCCCACACACTACCATGATCATCTCTATGGCTAAGGACAGTCTGAGTGCAGAATATAAACCCACAGACTGAAATAGATTGTACAGCTTCGTCTGACCATGCATTCTATTTAAATACCAGGTTTAATTCAGGTCATACGTTGTAAATGTCATGAAAAAAAAAAAAAGCCTTCAGGCTTCCACAAATTACAACATAGCATGTACAATATGTGCCAGTTAGGGAAACCATTACAAGGTAAACAATAAGAAATGGTACAATACCAGGATGTAAAAAACAAAACCATGGGCTCAAACTATTGTGAGAACACAAGGTTACCAGCTGGTCTGCTGGAGCCGGTATCAAGTTGGTTAAGCAGGACTGACAAATAAATCTGCATTTTTAGAGAAACTAAGGGAAAAATGACTTCTTGTGCCAAGAACATAACCACAATGACCTTGGTGAAATGTGCTATATCCTATTCAGACCACTGTTTACCGGTTATGTGTCACATCACTGGCTTAAGATAGAAAACAGCTACTTTTCAAAACACAAAATCTTCATTCCTCTCACAAAGAAAGCCAAATACAGTGAATTATTAAATCTAGCTTATTACACTCCCCCTGCTTACACTCTAAAAGCTGACGTACAAACACACACACACACACACACACACACACACACACACACACACACACACATACACAGCGTTCAGCGTACCGCCTGGCACTTACACTGCAGTTACACTGAGGCTAAACCCACAAGCCGGTTCAGCAGTTTACCACGGGTTATGACACAAAGACACGCCACTGTATATAAAAGTCTTTTTTAAAGCAAGTACTTCTAATATAATGGTGTAAATGTTACCCTTCTAGCTTTACACACCATGCACATTTTTTCAAGTTGCCCAATCATAGATGTAGATCATATCTGAATAAAGATAGCTCTAGTGTCAGATTGCCATCCAGAGGCATCCCAGACATGCCTGTTACGTATCACTTCCCAACTCCTCTCCTCTTCCCTCGACTTACCAAGTGTGTGCGACAGTGAAGCGTCGTCGGTGGCGGCCACCCTTGTTGACCATGAGTCTGCGGAAGAGACGTGGGGAGCTGCGAGGGGACACTTTCGGAGATGTGACGAGTCTGGGGGGCTCCAGTTCCAGACGCATATGCTCCTTGAAGGTGCGGATGCATGGCTCCGGATCTGGGGCGCTCAGCTCGTTTGATGACATGTCGATGGATGTGGCTGATGGAGCTGGTACAATTTCTTTTCGGAGTCTCTGTTTCGTCCTCACCGATTCTTCTTTTCTGTTAAAATTATGTCATGCAGGCTGATTTTCAGTCCAGTGAACAAGCTACCTTCCAGCAGTGCTCTGTCTCTCTCAGTTTCTGGCGGATCCTTCGCGTGTGCGCCGAGTGCTACTGACACACTAAGAGGAGGCTTCGTCAGCACAGTCACACCTGCTTCCTGAGAGAAAAAGAAACACACTTCTCTCTCTATACTCTGTAAACATGACCTCCCTTCTCCAACCCCTTTCTACCTCCTTCTCTGTCTAATAGGAGTCATCTGACTCTTGTTAGACGTTGCTATTTCAACTCCTCTACACTTCACTCATGCTTTTTTTTTTTCCCCTGGTAGATCTCCCTGTTTCTCTCACTTTCCCCAGTGTACACACACGCTCCTCTCTTTCTCCATTCAGCTCCAGGAACCTCCACAATAAGTCATGCAGAAGCGAGCTGAGAGCATCGCTTCAGCCGTCATCACCCACTCCGTTTCTTGCTCATGCTCCTTTACGTGCGCTCGCTACACACTCACACTCCCTTCCAGCACAAATTTACTCAGCACACAGAGAGCAGAGAAAGAAAAACACCAGAGAAAGCACCCCAAGGAAGCACACCTAGGTCCGTAGCCTCAGGCAGTGTCTTCATTGAGAATAAACAGCATAACTAGACAGATGAAAAAAAAAAAAGAGAGACAGATAGTGACGGTGGAAGCTCCACCCCCGCTGCTAGCTGATTGGTCCGCTACGACGGGTGTCTCGGTGTAGAGGCAAAGCGAGGCGGCTTCATTCTGATGGTGGCTTTTGGCCTTTCACAGCTCAGCGCTTCTCAGGATGGCAACAAGGAGAGGAAAAAAAAAATCTGAAGCAATTCAAGCCCAGGATTAGCTGTGAGGGAAAGATAAGCACCCAACGTAGGCTCTAAATTGTTCTCAGCTGATTTACAGCTTTAAGTATTTTGAATGTGCTGGCTTGATTCGGTAATTATGAATGAGAGAAAAGCACTGCAGAAGGGAAAATGAAGACTCCAGCAGTATTTGAGTGAGTGCAGAGCATGGCACGCTGCCATTCAGACCGAGATGACTCATTTCATTTTGAATTAGAAACAGGAAGGTGAAAAACAGAAGCTCAACTTCAGATTCTATTTAGCATTAAAACAGGCATAAAGGAAAAAAAAAACACGAATGCATGAATTAATCATTTGATTTATGTGCAAGACACAACTAAGACACTGCAAATCGACCAGGTCACTACGGCACGAGCATAAATTCCTGAGTAATCGATGCCCCTGTAAATGTCACCATGGTCAAAACACCATTAGTGATTCAAGGCTGACTGCTGGATCCAGTGTGACTATCTCTAGCTTTGCAGCAGTATTTTGGAGACACAACGCACACCGTTCTGCCTTCAGCAATCAACCTGTCAGTGCCATCACGCTAATCCTCACCATGGAGACCCTGAAGAATGAAAGGGGGGGTGGAGAGATTGGAAGATGATGACAAAGAAGAACAAAGTGTACGAGAAATGAATGTAAAGCTAAAATGTCAATTTCAGGAAATGCAAATAAACATTTAATCATGCTTAATTGTAAATTTGGACGCAATCGTTGATGAAGGCGAGTGATGGAACCCTATCCTTCATTACACAACAGGAACTCTGTGCTTTGCACACCTGGATTTTGATTTTTTTTGCATAACTTGCTAAACTATTAATCTGATTTTTATGAAAATTGCATCAACCGCATATTATTTACTGCTGCATCCCAATTTTCCTACTTATACTATGCACTAAAAGTATGCATTCCTTTTGTGAAGAAAAAGTACATACTTTTGCGTGTGTAGTAAAAGAGTATGCAAGTACTGGGACATACTAATGTCATGTAATGGAAGAGAACGTCATTGTTACGATTCCCGCTTCCGGGTTCAGTGACACTGACTCTGTTTACTAGCTACACATGTCTTTTGTTTTGGTTTATGTCCTGTCTCCGCCCCTGTTCTGTTATTGGTTCTCCCTAATGTCTCAGCTGTTCTGTGTTATTTCCACTGAACATTTTGGTATTTAAACCCCTTGTGTTGTGGGCGAAATATTTGCTCAGTTTCCCTAGCGGTCTGTCAATACCAAGCCTTTATTGTTATTGTATCTCGTTTCCTGGTTTTTGATCCCGTTTTTGTCCTCGTGTTCTATTGATTCCTGTCTCGCCTAGTTTACACCTGTTTTCGACCATGATATCTGCCTTACGTTTTGGATTTGTCTGCCGGTGTTCCTAATAAACCGACTTTAAACTGCACTTGCATCTGTCTGATCCCACACTTCGTTACAGTTGTTGCCTAGTTACGCACACTGTCACCATAAACAAACTCCTCGTTGCATTTCAGCTTTTCTTCATTCATTATTCCTTATATAATTTATACTAAATTTATACTAAATTCCCAAATTTCTCCGTCTGGGGATTAATAAAGTATTATCTTACTGTATAATTTAATTTACCATTCCCTTGATATATTTTTCCACATTTCATTTAAACCTCTCTAAAATACGCATCACCGACGTCTCATTTGTCCGGCGCGTTTGCAGATTGAATTCGGCGAAGCAAATCGTCACAAAACTCCTTCTCACTCGCACAAGGAGTTGTGGGAAATATTAGCTGAAAAAGTGTTCTTGGATCCACACTTCCAATCTACTGGAAATAGTAGACCATCTGGATACCTTTGGGATACTCATTTCAACATACTACGATTTGGGATACACTAATTCAAATCTAATCTCGGGTACTATTTAGGACGGAGAGTATGTGAATTGGGAGGCAGCATATGTCTTTTACTTTTCACAAATCTATGTGATTAGATATCAGTCGTATTTCAGGATGTTTTCTTTCTTGGTAACATATAAACTAAATAATGTAAAGTAATAATTGGGCTTACAATGACACTAACCCCAAATGAAAATTCAATGATCATTGAAAGGAGACTCTAAAATTAATTTTTTTTTTTTTTTAAGCTTTTCTTCTTTTTAAGGTTTATCTGTCTCAAAATCAATTTATCCCAGGGATAAGTTGAATGTTACTAAATCTGAAGCTAAATTAGGTTTGAATTCGTCTTTGGGCATTTATCAATATTGGGTACTATGGCAGGAATTGCAAAGTTAGCCCTGCTTGCAAAGTAGTGTTTGGACCCCGATGATTGCTGCTTGAATGAATGCCATATTTTACTTTAAAGTCATTTTTAATTTTGTGTTAGGTCTACATATTGTCTGTGTTTTTATCACTGTTTTTCTTTTTTTCAACACCACTGAAAAAAGGTAAATGAAAAGGTAACATAAAACTTTCATTTGAATTACAGCTGCTACTACCGTCTAAGGTGGTTTTTAGAAAATGAATCAGCATCTGATCAAGCATTGGAATATTTGAGAATTCAACAGCACTGTGGTGTAAAATGAGTTTATTATTAGGATGGATGTAAGCTAGAATGTTTTATCTTTTATTGTGTACCATAGAAGAATTTCCCCCGGCCATGCTGATTTGCTTGAATTATGTGTTGTTCAGATATGATGGATGTTTTTTTGTCAGTAACTCTAAACCCAAACACACAGCTGAAGCAACACTACTAAGACTATGTGGTGATAAGCTTCCAAATAAGCTTTGTGCTGCAAGCTAGAATATGTTGTGGAGTGTGTGCCATGGTTGGTGGGTAATGTTGCAGTCTAGAATGCCATCTGTGGCAAGGTAGACCTTCACATTTTATGCTTTCATGACTTTTCAGAGGATCTAGCCTGGGCCCTGAGTGGGAGAGCTTTAGAGAGGAACTTACATAATTGAAAGGGTGACATGAACCTCTCGCTTGCAGCTAAGGTAAGGTAAAAAAAAAAAAAAAAAAAAATTTAAAAAAGACAAGCAACTCAAAAGAGTCTTTCTACCGGTCCAATAATAAACAAGAGAAATGGAGAGCACGAATACACTGAAGGCATGAGGAAGAGCAACTAGGGATGCAGAGTAATAAAAAAAAAAAATAAAAGCAGAGTGAGAGCTTGAGACTTGTCACCCAGTTAGCGTCACAGCTGAGAAGGACATATCGTACAGTACATTAAAGGACCAGTTCAGCATTTTTTCAACCTAATATCTAACTACTGCATCTGTAGTGTATGTGGGATTACCACTGAAAAGAATTTTGAGATGTTTCCTGTACAACAGTAAGTGATGTAACACCTCTACTAGAAACTCACTTATAACAGAAGTCTAGGGCTAGTTAAATGGACATTTATTTTTGTAGAACATCTTCAGTCATCCTTTCCCCACAGATAATCAGAATAATTTGTCATTTCAGGGATGGCACTAAATTTACAGTGGTAAGAATTGTATTGGTTATGCAGTGCACATGCACACCATTTTAAATTTATACAAGCTGCAAGCTGAAGGAGTGAATGGTAAAGAAAACATTTATAGCCCTTGTATCAGCACTCAAATTGAATACAAGTCCAGTGTCTATGTTAAATCATTATCAACCGTATCTGCACCTGTACTGAGAAAGGCCCCGAAAACCACTTACATCACATCATTTACAATGGGCAGTTGGTGGGAAGGCCAATAAACATGTGTTGTGAAATCATATTATTATTGGAAAAGCCTTAATGAATTCTTCAGTCAAACGTATTCTTAAATTATTCTCAAAGGGAAGAATTTGTGATTCTGCATTATCAATACATATATACATTTAAACACACTCATTCACTGCCTGATTGCACATGTGTAAGTAACTAAAATGACTTTTCTACTGTATTGTTCTAATGTGGAACAATTGGATAAAAATACATAGGTGCAGCTTTGGTAAGTCATTCTACAAAGGAACTATCGAGAGCATCCTGAGCAGCTGCATCACTGGCTGGTTCGGAAATTGCACCGTATCGGATCGCAAGACCCTGCAGCGGGTAGTGAGGACAGCTGAGAAGATCACCGGGGTCTCTCTCCCCACCATCACAGACATTTACACCACACGCTGCATTCGCAAAGCCACCAGCATTGTGGATGATCCCACACACCCCTCACACACACTCTTCACACTCCTGCCATCTGGAAAAAGGTACCGAAGCATTCGGGCCCTCACGACCAGACTGTGTAACAGATTCTTCCCCCAAGCCATCAGACTCCTCAATACTCAGAGACTGGACTGACACGCACACACACACACACACACACACACACACATACTGAATTGAACACCATCCCACTCCCCTTGCAATTTTTGCACATTTCGTAACGGCCACCTTTACTTTTGCTGCTAAACTTTAAACTAAATATTATGTTTAAATTCTTGTTACTATCTACACTTTTACCTGGCTGCTACCGCAATAACTGCTATGTCCATATATGGTATAAGCTAATCTGCTGAATACTGTGTCATAGTGTGTTATGTTTAGATTCATAGCATCTTTAAATTATATTGTTATTCCTCTGCACTATCTTTTTGCACTACCTGTATACGTGACACTTTCACACTAGAACTGTGTACTGGTCAGCACGACACTGTTACTTACTGTGCCCATTGTCCTGTTTTAGGAGTTACTGTACTGTCATGTGTTGTTCGCACGTGCACTTTATGCAGAATGTGTAGCTCTTTAGTTCTGTGTCATCTCATGTGGTTTAGTGTGTTGAACTATGTAGCACAATGGTCCTGGAGGAACGCTGTTTTGTTTCTGTTTGTACTGTACCAGCTGTATATGGTTGAAATGACAATAAAACCACTTGAACTTGAACTTTCATGCCTAAGAACTTTATTTTTATAGCAACAGTTGTAGCTATGGTGTTGTGTTATACAGTATAGTCACATATTTTAAACTTGTATTAACATAATTCAACAACTGATCTTAGATTTCCATTATAAATTAATTTTGAGTTTTACAGCATCTCTGAACAGGCTATGCTAAAATTACTGTCTATGCTAATTGTACATATACTACAGATGAAAGAGATTTAGATTAGGTATTAAAAAAAAAAGGCTACAGTATTTCTTTTAAAATCTTTTTCATGCTTGTGCTGGTACAGTGTTGTAAAGCTTGCTGTAATAACCAGACACAGGCTATGCTGTTTGCCAATCCTGTGTCACTAGAGAGTGCCTGAAGTGATGCTGTGTATTTTTAATGATGCTCTATCAGGCCTGTAATGCTGCCATTTCGGTTCCTTTTTTACTTTAGTCTTGTTTTTAGTTAATGAGATTTCTGGAATCGAGAAACTGAAGTGAGATTCAAGTCAAGTGAACAGTTGGTCAGTCATAACTATGACATTTTACAGAAAAACATCAGAGTAGCTGGATCCACCCATCCATCCATTTATACACTATCGCCAGAGCCATATCACCCTGCAGTTCTTGCCTGGTTTCCCACTGAAGCTATGCAGTGTTGAGCCTGGCCAGTACCTGGATGAGAGACCTCCTGGGGGAAAACTAAGGTTGCTGCTGGAAGTGGTATTAGGGAGGCCAGCAGGTGGTGCTCTCCCTGTAGTCTGAGTGGGTCCTAATGCCCCAGTATAGTAACGGAGATACTATACTCTAAAAAGAGCACTGTCTTTTGGATGAGATGTTAAACCGAGGTCCTGACTCTCTGTGGTCATTAAAAATCCCAGGACACTTCTTGTAAAGAGTAGGGACCTGGTGTCCTGGCGAAATTCCCCCACTGGCCCTTATTTATCATGGCCCCCTAATAATCTCCATCCCTGAATTGGCTATATCACTCTCCTCTCCTCTCCACCAATAGCTGGTGTGTGGTGGGCGTTCAGGCGCACTATGGCTGCCATCGCATCATCCAGGTGAATGCTACACACTAGTGGTGGTTGAGGAGATTTCCCCCCCATACTATGTAAAGCACTTTGAGTGTCTAGAAAAGTGTACTGAATTATTATTATTAACAATCCACTATCCATCCATCCATCCATCCACCCATCCTCTCTCCACCCATCTCTACACCATCCATCCATCCATCCATCCACCCATATCTATACTATCAATCCATCCACCCATCTCTACACTATCAATCCATTCATCCATCAATCCATCCATCCACTATCCACCCATCTCTACACTATCAATCAATCAATCAATCAATCAATCAATCAATCAATCCATCCATCCATCCACCCATCTATCCACCCATTCACCCATCCACTATCCACCCATCTCTACACTGTCAATTCATCAATCCATCCACTTTACATACATCCACCCACTATCCATCCCTCCTTGGGCTAAGAGCAGCAGTCCAAATATTTACATCCTATGAAACAGGATAATATGCAGGATTCCTAGACTGTTTACTCAAAACTGTCTAAGTAAAATTGACAGTCTGCATTTAAACAATAGTCCTCCTTTCAGTTCAAGTGCAATTAATTAAAGTGTACACAGCCAAAACAACAACAACAACAATTATATGAATCCAATTACTTACAGGCTGTGTTCTATATTCTATAGTTCTGATGTAAACCAATAACTTATTCACAAAATCCTGATTATGGCTTAAAATAGAAGCCCTACTCCTTTGGTCTCATTGCTTATGGATGCTCTATAAATGTCGCCCACAGCCCACTGGGGACAAACACCACAGTCAATCTCAGCTGCAACCCAGCACAAAAATAATTATGCTCCAAAAACCACTTTCTCTAGAGCATCCTTTGTTCCTCATGCAAACTGCATTAAACACAGCTCTAACAAGTGGAACCATGGTAGAGTGTAAGCAAGCAGGGCAGAGGACAAATGTGTGTGTGTGTGTGTGTGTGTGTGTGTGTGTGTGTGTGTGTGTGTGTGTGTGTGTGTGTGTGTGTGTTTGTGTGTGTGCGTGTGGCTTCCAGTGTCAGCCATTAGCACTCCAATCACAATGCATTTACAATAGATAACAAATCATTACCACACACGAATTACGCTAATGCAAAATAAATGCTCCATGTCACATTCACATTAGGTGATCCTTCTATGACCGCTGCATTCATTGTCACGTAACTATGAAATCTCTTTTCCATCAAGGTTTAACCTCTTTGCCATCAAGTTGTATAAGACTTTTAATGTCACGTTTATTTATACAAAGTGAACATGGTTGTTCATGATTGTCTGACAGGATGTGTGCTCAGTCAATACATAGTAACTGTTCAGAGGAAAACGTATTACTGAATAAACATGAAATGACAAGATGACTGTACAGGTTATCCCAGTGCTGCCCTCTTTAGACAAAACGCAGGAATGTCTTTTTTTAGGGACATCAACAATAAACACTGTAGAAAAGCTTTTAGACTAAGGATCTTACACCATGTAATCAACGGGTTAAATAAATAAACCTCACAACTAATATAGACCGAGCAAATCACAACAGAATGATCAAATCTCTAGTTAGACGACTGAAACTAAAACACAATCATAGAAATGCAGTAGCAACAAGAGCTGTTTTAACCTCATACTAGTTTCGAGGAAACCAAACATGGCTTTATTCATGGCGAAATTCAGCTGCACCATCGGTGCACAATGTAACCTGGCACAGAATAGCACAACTGTGAAAATAGATTGGGATAAAATAAATACACTGTAGCCCTTAAAATTCTGTGATGGTGCTCATGCCATGACAGATCACGTCTTACATTACATTATTGCTTAATCATTTAGGAATTATTTGGCATAGAGTCTTACATTTATCTCAGATATCCGTGACTTAACAGGAAAAAAAAGGTTTTCTAATTTTATTTATTCACTATTCAACTTTCAAGGCAAATATAATCTTTGTACAATAAACAGCAGGCCCAAAGCTTATAAAATGACAGGTCATTCAGCAACAGGTTTGTGTGCGTCATCAACCTACACTATATGGCCAAACGTTTGTGGTTACGTGACAATCACACCCATATGTACATCTTCCCCAAACTGTTGACACAAAGTTAGAAGCACACAATTGTCTAGAATGTCTTTGTATGTTGTAGCATTACAATTTTCCTTCACTGGAACTAAGGGGCCCAAACAAGTTCCAGGATGACAATGTACCTGGGCACAAAGCCAGGCCCGTAAAGACATTCAATTTTTATTTTTATAGCACTTTTAACAATGGACATTGTCACAAAGCACCTTTACAAAAATATATACATTTCAGATATGAATTTTACATTTATAAATGTATCCCTAATGAGCAAGTCACAGGCGACGGTGGCAAATAAAAACTCCCTGAGACTCTATGAGGAAGAAACCTTGAGAGGAGCCAGACTCAAAAGGGAACCCATGCTCATCTTGGGGAACACCGGAAAAAGACATGATTTGCCAAGGGTGGTGTGGAAGTGGAGGTCGACTGATAGTGGATTTTACTGATACCGATAACTAGGCTGGGCGGTACCTGCCGATAACCAATTAAACAGCCACTAGTTTTTAAAACTGATACTGAATGAAAACATACTCAGAGTAAAATATGGCTGAACTTTATTACAAAAGGAAACAGTACTGACTGTACCATGAAAATGTACTGTACTTTTTTAAATGAAATAAATGTATAAATATAAACAAATATTAACATATATTAATTATTAATAAATATTAAAGTAAACAAAAGATATATATATCCACACTGAAGCAAAAAGTAACACTCTAAATAACAAATAAAAACAGAGACATCCAAAATGAATATAAAAAAAAATTATTCAATATTTTTATTTATTTATATGAATAAAAAAAACAAAAAAACAATTCAAATAACACAAGAAAATTTGTCAGTGATAGTTTTTATTTCGCCTCTAGAGGCTGCTCTATGGCTGTATAATGACAGCGATCACTTCTCAGCTGTTCCCACAACGGACGCAACCAGGAAAAACTATTGGTGTGGATTTTTTTTCCAATAGCCAATCAATCGGTCGACCTCTATGTGCAAAACTGATCAATCGGTCGACCTCTTTGTGAAAGAACTTGAGTGGCCTGCACAGAGCCCTGACCTCAACCACAATGAACACCTTCAGGACGAATTAGAAGGCTAACCGCAGTGCCTGACCTGACTAATACTCTTATGGCTGAATGAACACAAATCCCCACAGCAAGCAAAGGGGATACCGAGTCTGTGTTAACGCTTATGGTTTTGGAATTGACACATATGGGTGTGATGGTGTCCACATACTTTTGGCCATATAATGTATCTGTGCTGAAAAAATGAAAATGCAATATTTAAAATGGGTGTATTTTTATTGCCAATTAAACCTAGGTCTCAAAAACGAGCAAAAATAGGCATAGACCTCTGAGGGTTAAATACATGCAAATAGATTTTACTTATAGCAGTTTATTTATATTAAAAGTGGATTGACATCAATACTGGTTGTGAAAAATGGTACAGAAGTTTTAAGTGCTGACACTGGAGACTCCTTCCATAAATGTTCAATAAACATCTCCTTACAGAAAGCTTCACCACACATGTATTAATCAAAGTTTTTCTTTGTTAAATAACACTATTTTTTTTTTTTTAATCTGTTTAATGTTAGTCAAATTGTGATTGGCCTTGCTACTGCACTACAATTAGAGCAATACTTTCTAATTTGAGACTTCAACAGCACTGTAGTATATGAGATGGTAATATAAACCCAGTTCATTCAGACATTCATTTCTGGCTGCAAAAAAATAGCAAATGGCCAAAAAGAAGAAAAAAACAGCTTACACCCAACCACATATAACATTATATAATAACATCATACTGATGTTCTGTGACTAAATTATGCTAACATCTGCATGAAAATACATCCCTGAGGGTGACACATTTCATGTTTTGTTTCTAGTACAATGAAAGACCTTAATCAAATAACTACCACTTATATGTAGTACCTCAAACCCAGCTTGATTATAGAGTTGGAACATAAACTGTGACACTGTCTTATAGACTACACTGTTGCACCATATGTCTCACAAGACCAAACTAATGTAAACACACCCAAATGACTGAAGCAAACGCCTGAGCACACCTGAAGGTTACATCTCGTACATGCAGCGCTCAGCATGTTTTGAACAAAGCCTCACCATTCTGAGTCCACAGGTGTGATGTCAATGCGGGGCGGCCTGATGAAGGGTAAAGTGGTCGGCCGACAGATTATCTCCTCGTCAGGGGTCCGTGACCTCTCTGTCTGTCGCCATGACAGCGGGGGCAGCTGCAGGTTTCCTGAGAAACGACGACGCCCGCGACGCAGGTCCACTCCGAGAGTACAAGCCGGAGACGTGAAGGACTCACTGAAAGTACAGTCTGGAGGGTCTTTACTGTCCTATAGAGACATAAGGAGAGACAGAAACACAGAGACACAAATTGGGTTAATACTATACCATGTACAATTTACTTAGGTTAAATTTTTTTAATAATGATTAAATTGCATGATTTTATCTTTAGCATGCAAATGAATTGATAGTTAAGCAGGAATAATGTATAATATATAACGAAGGGTTACAAAAAAAACCCTTTTTTTTCTTTTAATGATCACAAACAGTTTGTATTTTTGTGGTTCATGTTTGTGTTTTTCTGTCTTTGGTGTGATGAGCTGTACCACGAATGCCATCAGCTAAAGCTCATCTCAAAATGAACACAACAGGGAGGCTGCGTAGGGGGAAATACAGTATGATGAAACGCTCGCGCACCTGTGCTGACAAAACAGTAATCAAAAATGAGCATTTAAAGGCTGTTTTCTCAACAGTTTGTCCTCAGGGGGAATGGGTCCATCCTCTTTGAATTGTAATTTATCGCCTTAATGACTCGTCAAGTGGATTGTATAGAATAAGAAATAGGAACTAGAGCTTGTTTATCCTTAAATAAGGGTATAGAGCAAAGGGAAGGAGTTCTGAAAAACCTATACACAATACACGTAATCCTTCAATGTGTGTCATGCACAAGTAAGGTGTGTGTACAGGTGCATCATTGTATTTGTCACCCACAGCGATCTCCTTGTCGAGCACATAACACTCCAGCATCAGAATCGACAAATGTCCAAGGCAATTAATCCAACGTGTTAATCCCTCCATGATAGAAAAAATAAGTGGCAGAGCTCACGATGCAGTTCTCCACAGAGAGAAAAAGTAAACACGTCAACATTTTTTCATCATGGTCAAGGTCAGAGTGGATCTGGAACCTATGCCAGGAATATGGGGCGCAAGGCAGGAATAACCTTCGGATGACACCAGTCCATTGCGGGGAAACTACAGTGGTGCTTGAAAGTTTGTGAATTTTCTAAATATCTGCATAAATATGGCCTAAAACAAGTTTTAGATCAATCGAATCCGGTTAAACAAATGAGACAAAAATGTTATACTTGCTCATTTACTTTTTGAGAAAAATGATATACAATACCAATATTACATATCTGTGAGTTTATGCAAATCTCATAAACCCATGTGTTATTCACAGTAGAACATAGAAAACATATCAAACATTTCAACTGAGGAAAAAAGTTGGGACAGGGGCAACAAAAGGCTGGACGAACATTTTGCAACTAATTAGGTTAATTGGCAACAGGTCAATAACATGATTTGGTAAAAAAGAGTATCTTAGAGAGGCAGAGTCTCTCAGAAGTAAAGATGGGCAGAGGTTCACCAATCTGCGAAAAACTGCGTCTTCAAATTGTGGAACAATTTCAGAATAATGTTCCTCAATGTAAAATTGACTTTATATTCAAGACTTTGAATATCTCATCATCTACAGTACATAATATCATCAAAAGAGTCAGAGAATCTGGAGAAATCTCTGTGCACAAGGGACAAGGGCGAAAATCAATATTGCATGCCTGTGATCTTCGGGCCCTCAGGCAGCACTGTAATGGAAATCACTGCATGGGATCAGAAACACCTCCAGAACTGTTTGTCTGTGAACACAGTTCACCGTGCCATCCACAAATACAGGTTAAAGCTCTATCATACAAAGAAGAAGCCATATGTGAACATGATCCAGAAACGCTGCCATCTTCTCTGGGCCAAAGCTCGTTTAAAATGGACTGAGGCAAAGTGGAAAACTGTTCTGTGGTCAGACGAATCGAAATTTGAAATTCTTTTTGGAAACCATAGACGCCGCGTCCTCTGGACTAAAGAGGAGAGGGACCATCTGGCTTTTTATCAGCACTCCGTTAAAAAGCCTGCATCTCTGATGGTATGGGTAACAATGGTCTTGAATTACCTCCATACTGTATGTACATAATCTCTCTGACTGTGGATTTGTGGAGTCCAAACTCTCTAGAGATGGTTTTGTAACCTTTTCCAGCCTGATGAGCCTTTTTCTGAGGTCCTCAGAAATCTCCTTTGTTCATGCCATATTGCACTTTCACAAACATGTGTTGTGAAGATCAGACTCTGATAGATCCCTGTTCTTTAAATGAAAACAGGGTGCTCACTCACACCTGATTTCACCTTCAAATTAACTGCTAATCCTAGAGGTTCACATACTTTTGCCACTCACAGATATGTACTGTAATACTGAATTATTTTCTTTAACAAATAAATGACCAAGTATAACATTTTTGTCTCATTTGTTTAATTGGGTCACTTTTTGGACTTCTTTGGACTTCTGACGATGTTTTAGGTCATATTTATGCAGAAATATAGAACATTCTAAAAGGTTCACAAACCTTCAAGCACCCCTGTATATGCACTCATTTATAACTAGGGGCAACTTACAGTCACCAATCTACTATGTTTTTGCAAAGTGGGAGGAAACCAGAGAACCTGAATTAATCCTATGTGGACACAGGGAGAACACATGGAAATCTTAATCTTAGTTAATCTTGGTTTGGTTGCTAGTTATTATCTTTAATTATATATTTAAAAAACATACAATATCTCAAATGCAGTGCTGTGAAAAAGTATTTCTTCTGTTTTTGTGTATATCTTATACTAACGAAATACAACATAAAACAAAGGCAACCTGAGAAAACACACAATACAGTTATTTATTTATTTATTTTATTGAAGCAAAAAATGTTATCCTACACCTATCACCCATGTGAAAAACTAATTGCCTCCTTAAACTTAAAATCTGGTTGTGCCACCAACCAAACGCTTCCGATAACTGGAGATCAGTCTTTCACTTACTTATAGGACTAGGACTTACTCCTATGCTTTGGATCATTGTCTTGCTGCATAATCCAGTTGCACTTGAGTTTCAACTCAAGAGGGGACATTCTCCTTTAGGATTTTCTGGTAGAAAGCAGAATTCATGTTTCCCTCAATTATTGCAAGTTGCATAGGCCCTGAAGCAGCAAAGCATCCCCACACCATCACACTTCCACATCTGAAATAGCTTTATAACCCTTCCCAGACTTATGTGTTTCAATCACCTTCTTCCTCACCATTTCTGGAATTTCTTTAAATTTTGGCATAGTGTGTTACTGGGTAAGACCTTTTAACCAACTTCATGCTGTAGAAAAAGTTGTATTTAAGTGTTGATTTGATTGAACAGGGTTTGCAGTAATCAGGCAAATACATTTCACACAGGCCCAGTTGGTATTGGATAACTTTTTTGCTTCAGTAAATAACATCATCAGTTAAAAACTGTATTTTGTGTTTACTTATGTTGCCTTTTTGTTTTAATTTCTGAAACAATTTAGTAAGAGATATACACAAAAACAGAAGAAATCAGGATGGGGGCAAATACTTTTCACAGCACTGTATCAAAAAAGGGTTTCATAGAATATTGAATATTCTCAGTATTTTAGATAGAAGGAAAGGCATCCCACTGATCGGATTTGAATTTCATTCATTCCTACAAGAAATTGCCTTAACACACACTGATATAATTTTAATATATTGCATGGCTGCTTTACAGAATCCACTGAATTAATATCTAAGCCTGGTGTAATATCTAACACTTGCATAGGTTTCTGTATGCTACATGACAGCCTGTCTCTAACAAATGTTAAGCTAAACTTTGAGAAATTTGAATTCAGCTGTAGTGGATGTTCTGAGTCCAGGCAGCTACCTAATCATGCCTATTATTTAATGAAGCACTAAATGCTGCCTAAGTAACGTAACACATGGTGCACAGTCTGACACCACATTGAAAATCTGGGATTATTTTTTCCATTTAAAATTGGAAATGAACAGAAGGTTTTAGAATTTAGAAATTTTTCATTCATATTGGCTAGTAAATGTTCAATATCTTAAATATTTAATATTCTGCACTATTTCTAGGCTTCTATTTAAATTTAAGCACATTTGTGATATTGACCATGTTAACTGCTTTGTATAAAAGGTATGATTTTCCTCATGCCTAATCTCTTCTATTGAAGCTGGTGTTCAGAGGCCTCCCGATGTATTTGATCTAAAATGGACCATAAGGTTTTGCACAAAC
The DNA here is from genome assembly GCA_023630585.1 of Cranoglanis bouderius. Classification (NCBI taxonomy): domain Eukaryota; kingdom Metazoa; phylum Chordata; class Actinopteri; order Siluriformes; family Cranoglanididae; genus Cranoglanis; species Cranoglanis bouderius. Next base: position 29,320,010 of record CM042537.1, read on the forward strand.
TTGTGGAGTGTGTACCAGCCTGAGTGCACACTGTCAACAAAAAGGGGATGAACAAAATACTACGAAACTCTGAAACTTATTGTTTACTCATTATAGTACATATTTCAAAGATTCTACTGTTCACTCAAGTTTGTATCAATAATATAATCTGTAATTAAAATTGTTGTATTAATTTAGAAAAGAATGCACAATATAAGCACTTTCACTAGTGATCTCAGACTTTTGAACCCCACTGTATATCAGGTGTCCCTTTCTAATATGAAAGTATTCATGGAAATTTCACGACTGCACCACCAAGTATCATCACTAGAGGGAGACACAAGTCTAGAAAATGCCCTCTCTAATTTGAAATTTTACTTTAGAGGAACATCAAGGCACTTTTCAACTAATATTTAATTTTTTTTTTCAAAATAGTTTAAAAATAATAGAAACCGAAAGTTCAGTAAATAAATAAAACCTCTGTACACATCACACTGTCATGGTAAGAAACAGTCGATGTGAGGAAAGGAAGAGACAGGTACAGTAATTCAGTCTGAAATAAAAGTAATAAAACTTATTTTGAAGCCTTGCTCATTCAAACTAAGATCTGAACATGCCAAAGACAAAACTAGCAAATACATCATCCCATATATTAGTGAATTTTGTATGGCTATATCAAACTGGTTTCACCATAAACATTAACAAATAATTATTGAAAATCCTCTGAGGGATCCAGTCGGGTTAGCTCATGGTAGCTTTAGAAGTAAAGGATATAAATAATTATGAATATGACTTAAAATCCACACTGAAATGTTGTCAGGGCAACTCATATTAGCTAGCTTGCTAGTTTTAGCAGTGAATATTGTTAACATTTACAAACAAATCTTAAAAATCCAGGAATACTGTCAGGTTATGTCATGGTAGCTAGCTGGCTAGTTTTTGAAGTTGAGATTATAAACATTTATGAATATGACTTAAAAACCATTCAGAAATCCTGCTGGGTTAGCTCATATTAGCTAACTAGCTAGTTTTAGCAGTGAATATTATTCACATTTACAAATAAGACTCAAGCCTCTCATAATCCTCGCAGGAATCCTGTCAGGTTAGCTAATGGTAGGGTTGGGGTTAGGGTTAGAATATAAATATATATGAATACAACTTAAAATCCACACTGAAATGCTGTCAGGTTAGCTTGTTAGCTAGCTTGCCAGTTTTCGCAGTTAACATTTATAACAAGTCTTAAGTAAGTCTTACTGGTTAGGTCATAGTACCTAACTGGTTAACTTTTTTAAAAATAATAATAATAATAAGGAATGTAAATATTTTTTAATATGACTTGTTGGAAATGCTGTTGGGTTAGCTCTTTAGCTAGCTAGCTAGTTTTAGCAGTGAAAATTATCATCATTTAGGTAGATTTTTTTTGTTAAATGGGAAAAAACTTGATTAATGAGACAGTGTAGAACAAAACGGCTCTATGATCTGATGTTCCTGAGCTGCTGTGAGCCACCCTGACAATCCTGTGATAGTGATTTACACTCCGTGCCCTGCCAGGGTTATCTGGCTGGAATTGGATGGAAATTTGTATGTAAAATATGTAAAACATCATTCAAGATTCAAGATTTTTATTTGTCACATACACAATTATATACAGTATATAACTCACAGTGAAATGAAAACAACTGGATCATCATGCCCCTTCCGGCTTAAAAGAAGTAAACAGTGACTGGCAGCAGTTGCAGCCAATCAGAGAGTGAGAGTGAAATGGGGTCAGAACAAAGGAAACATATTGAATATTCAGTGTCATGTAAAGAATATTAACTCATATTTGTCATGAGTTATTTCTAAGGTTTTGGTTTATAAATATGAAATAAAATTCCTGTCAGGTTAGCTCATGGTAGCTATCTTTAGAAGTAAAGAATATGAACTTATGCTTATGACTTAAATGTCCTCTCAGAAATCTTGTCAGGTTAGCTCATGATAGCCAGCTCACTAATAAAGTCTGTGAGAAGAAATATTTATCTATTAATAACAATGACTTCAATCTTACTTAAGACTTCTTTATACTGGACTCCAAATATCCATATTCTTATCTATGGTCTTAAAGGTATGTCCACTCAGAGCTGCTTTTGTTTTTCATATCTGGATTTGACGACACCTGAGGAGTCATTTATTGTAGTATTTTGAAGTTTCCACATTGAAGATTCTTCACATACAAAACACAATACAGTGTCACAAGTATTGTGATATTTTCTTAAGAATAGAAAATGCCGCAATATAATATTCCAAACATACACGCACCTGTTATTTAAGAGCTCATACTATTCATTCATGAAGCAATGATTAGCATTACAGTGCTTCTCACTCAGCCTTTCACACTCTGCAAATCTCAAAGGTCGCGGGTCCTGTTTTCTGTCTCTCGGACAAAAGACGAGAATGCACACAATGCTAATCTGTTCGCACACACAATTTCTGTGAAAAAAAGTGAACCAAAAGGACAATGTGAGCTTTAACTCACACTGAAGACAAAGAAAGCAGCTTGCATGGAACAATGTATAAAAAAAAAAAAATATATATATATATATATATATATATATATATATAAAAAAAGGTTCTAAGAGACACGAATGCTTGTGTACAAAAAAACGCCTGGCACACAATACACACTCGTGCAGAACAGCCAGAGCTGGAGAGATGCTCCAGTCATGAATACACCCACCTACACATTCCCACTTTGCACATCATTGCTGGAGTCAAGAGCAACATCATAACTCCAACACATGGTCAACGAAATATCCTTGTAATATCAGATATATTATGGACAATAAAATAATTCACTGACCAAGATTAGACCTCCGTTTCTATGCTTTATTGTGTAAGTGTGATATACTGCTAAAGCAGATCAAATGATGTCACCTTGCATTAGGAGCGCCTAAGGGAGGGGAAGAATTGTAGAAAAGAGCTTCAACAGAGATGACGTTTATCCTTAACTAAAAGACATGATTAAATGACTCATGCACATGAGCTCGGCTCAAAAGAACTTTCAATAGTTCACAGTTTGTACGGTCCACTCCAAAAAAAAACAAAAAAACACAAGTGTAACCTACATGAGTACACTCAGCCTGGGCTGTGTTCAGTCACTTACAGTGATGACACAGAGTGAGTAAGTGACTGTAGTCAAGCATGTGTGTGGTGCTCAGAATATACAATATAGCCTTCTGACACCAAATACAAGTATAATATATAACATGATATGGTAGGATTATTAACAGACTTGTACCTTCTAAAAACTGCTGCTGTAATCATAAAGACTGGCTTAGGCTTATCCCAGGAATCTTAAGGTATGTTCACACATACAGCGATTGTATCGCTGCAAGGCGTTCCTACAACTGGTTGCCTTAGTAACATGGATGGCGCAACTAGCATTCCACTTTTGACAGCAAATCAGTTTTCTTGCCACTAAAATTAAACATTCTGGAGGGAGAGCGGTTGAATATAAAATTAACCAGTGTACAGTATATATTAATCATATCATACGAGACGAAACAGAAGCAGTGTGTGCTCTTTGCCACTGCGGCCATCTATCTGCAGCGAAAGCACAAGTGCCAGTTAGCTCAGCTTAGCTTACGGCCATCTCGGCCGCGGCCTCCATGTTTCCTCGGTGAAGTGTCCAGACTGGCACTGCTCGTTTCCGGGCGCTGGAGCCGCGCTCGTCTGCCTCAGATCCTTGCTCCTTCTGCTAGCAAGCACAGGAGGCAGATCACGGGCACACTACTGTCTTCACTCCCATTTGTAGTCGCTGCACCAAGTTGCTCCACATTTGCGTTAAGTTAAAGCAACGGTTGCTGCCACTCGTGTCGCCAGAAGTCGCCAGCTCTAATTGAAAATGAATGGTCTCCGGTCGTTTTGTCGCTGCAAGTCCCTGTATGTGTGAATGTACCTTTATTCACAATATGCTCATACTGAACATGCTTTCAACATACGTATTAAATTTCTACTGTGCAGTGTCACCCAAAATCGAATGGGTTCCCTTTTGAGTCTAATACCTCTTAAGGGTTCTTCTTTGTGTCGTCTCAGCGACTGACGCCTCTGGCTTACTCATTAGGGCAGACATATTCAAAGTTTTTCCCATGAGCCCCACTTCCCAGTTCCCACTTCTCTATTAATAACTTGATTTAATTAATAATAAAAAATATAATAAAATTTAACAACATGAAAATAAGTCTTATACTACAGCAGGAGTCAGTGGTAAACGCAGTGAACAGTGAGAAACATAACACAGTACATTTTTCATATAATCCTTTCTGACTGTTGCAGGAGAGCAAAGCAAACAAACAGCATTTTAAATCACTGTCAAATTATAATGACCATGAAATTATTTGTAAAGCATTCGATTCAATTTTAAGCCTTTTTTCTCTTTCGGCCAAAAGTTTTTGCAGATTTTTGGCCAAACTTTTTCTGTGAAATAATAAATAAATAATAAATATAGTTAACTGATGACATAGTTAATGCCAGTTAAGTTGGACATACAGTACTGTGCAAAAGTTTTAGGTGCCCTATTTTTCTTAGTACAAACTTTGTTATAGATTTTTTTATTTTATGACGTCTACATTATCAAGTCAGTACAAAAAAACATTTTAGATTCCCAAACATTAGTTTTATAGCACAAAATGAAATGTTACAGAAAAATGTTTGTATGTCATTAAAGAAAGCAGAATATTACGTAAGAGACACTTTTCACACAGAAAACACAATGAAGGCTGCTGGGTTTTGCTGCAAAAATAAGAAGCGAGTGCAAAAGTCAAAGTCTCCAGAAGAACTGTGGCTGGTTCTGCAAGATGCTCAATAAAACTTACCAGCTCATTTCCTTATAAAACTGCACACATTGTATCAGAGACTACTATTTTTATTTTTATTTTTTTTTGGTCACACCAAATATTGACTTTGTTTCATTTACATTTCATTTTCAAAATAAAGAACCGATTCTGAACAGCTGAAATGAGTCGTTAGTAATTCCAGACTTGCTTCTGATTGGTCAGATGTCCCTTGAAAGATATAACACCAACATGTCAGAAATTTTTAAAAATAAATAAATAAAAAACCAGAATCACTGAGTTGGAAAAAGGATCACCCCCTTGCTTTAATTTGCCTTAATTTTTTAATTACAGCCTTTAGTCTGTTGGGATATGTCTCTACTAACTTTGCACATCTAGACTTTGCAATATTTGCCCACTCTTCTTTGCAGAACTGCTCAAGTTCAATTAAATTTGATGGTGACGGTTCGTGGACTGCAGTCTTGTTCTTTTTTTTTCTGACCTGTTGGTATTATATCTTTCACTTGGATGTTATAAGTTGCACTGAGTAAATACAGCTGGATAAAACAAAAACTGTGTCCGTCTTCATTTCAGGCTGAAAAGCAACAAAATATGATCATTTTAAAGGCCGGTGATTCTTTTCTATACCCACTGTACAAGGGAGCTTTTACTTGTCCAGTGGGCCAACTAATGAATTCATGATTTGTCCACTCCTGACTACCTTCAGTGGCAACAAGAACACAACAATGTTTCAGTTATGACCACGTAGTAAAGCCTTCACTTTAACAAAAAAAACCATTTAGCACATCATATTAACAAATAAATATATCAAATATATACAGGTGCATCTCAATAAATTAGAATGTCGTGGAAAAGTTCGTTTATTTCAGTAATTCAACTCAAATTGTGAAACTCGTGTATTAAATGAATTCAATGCCACAGACTGAAGTAGTTTAAGTCTTTGGTTCTTTTAATTGTGATTATTTTGGCTCACATTTAACAAAAACCCACCAATTCACTATCTCAACAAATTAGAATATGGTGACATGCCAATCAGCTAATCAACTCAAAACACCTGCAAAGGTTTCCTGAGCCTTCAAAATGGTCTCTCAGTTTGGTTCACTAGGTAAGCCACAAACATTCATTGCCAAAGAAGCTGGCTGTTCACAGAGTGCTGTATCCAAGCATGTTAACAGAAAGTTGAGTGGAAGGAAAAAGTGTGGAAGAAAAAGATGCACAACCAACCGAGAGAACTGCAGCCTTATGAGGATTGTCAAGCAAAATCGATTCAAGAATTTGAGTGAACTTCACAAGGAATGGACTGAGGCTGGGGTCAAGGCATCAAGAGCCACCACACACACACGTGCCAAGGAATTTGGCTACAGTTGTCGTATTCCTCTTGTTAAGCCACTCCTGAACCACAGACAACGTCAGAGGCATCTTACCTGGGCTAACGAGAAGAAGAACTGAACTGTTGACCAGTGGTCCAATATCCTCTTTTCAGATGGGAGCAAGTTTTGTATTTCTTTTGGAAACCAAGGTCCTAGAGTCTGGAGGAAGGGTGGAGAAGCTCATAGCCCAAGTTGCTTGAAGTCCAGTGTTCAGTTTCCACAGTCTGTGATGATTTGGGGTGCAATGTCATCTGCTGGTGTTGGTCCATTGTGTTTTTTGAAAACCAAAGTCACTGCACCCGTTTACCAAGAAATTTTGGAGCACTTCATGCTTCCTTCAGCTGACCAGCTTTTTGAAGATGCTGATTTCATTTTCCAGCAGGATTTGGCACCTGCCCACACTGCCAAAAGCACCAAAAGTTGGTTAAATGACCATGGTGTTGGTGTGCTTGACTGGCCAGCAAACTCACCAGACCTGAACCCCATAGAGAATCTATGGGGTATTGTCAAGAGGAAAATGAGAAACAAGAGACCAAAAAATGCAGATGAGCTGAAGGCCACTGTCAAAGAAACCTGGGCTTCCATACCACCTCAGCAGTGCCACAAACTGATCACCTCCATGCCACGCCGAATTGAGGCAGCAATTAAAGCAAAAGGAGCCCCTACCAAGTATTGAGTACATGTACAGTAAATGAACATACTTTCCAGAAGGCCAACAATTCACTAAAAATGTTTTTTTTATTGGTCTTATGAAGTATTCTAATTTGTTGAGATAGTGAATTGGTGGGTTTTTGTTAAATGTGAGCCAAAATCATCACAATTAAAAGAACCAAAGACTTAAACTACTTCAGTCTGTGTGCATTGAATTTATTTAATACACGAGTTTCACAATTTGAGTTGAATTACTGAAATAAATGAACTTTTCCATGACATTCTAATTTATTGAGATGCACCTGTATGTATGTATGTATATATATATATATATATATATATATATATATATATATATATATATATATATATATATATATTCATGACTTTGTTTCACACATTTAGTAACTGTTTGATCTGTGACAAACCTTGCAGGGTGGATTTATAACAGTTAGATATGTCAAAATAACGTGCTTTATTTGAATGCAACGCTGTTATACGCCTACACTAATAGAAGCTTTGAAATCATCTGCAGCATGCCTTGGTTGTGAACTCACACTGCATGAGGTTAGATTTTTCATGGCATCCCCGTCTGTTCACAACATGAGGTACACCAGTTCTCATCAGGCTGTGTCCCAATTACAGCGCCATATCCCCAGATGAACCCACAGAGTGAGAGAGGCAGACAGAGAGAGCAAGAGAGAGAAATGGCTGAGTAATTCATTAGACATGACCAGGTCTCCCCCTGCCTGTGAGCACAGAGGTGACTTTCAAAAGGAAGATCTGATCTGATCTCTGGAGAAGTCTGTGGTCAGCTCAGTTCAATGCCAGAACACGCATAGACCTAAAACCACAACCTTTTTTTAGTCATCAAACTAATGTTGCTCACGAAGCACAGACTTTTCTCCTTGAACCTAAGACCACATTAGTCACATCCAATCAGTGCAACAACTTTGATCATTCCGCAGCTCGACGCTTTTTGTGCTGATCGATAAGAAGCAAACACCAGGCTGAACTCAATATTCAATGTGGAACTGATGGAAGATCAAACCACAACATTCATTCATTAAACACATGAAGTAGCGGTGTTACAGTTTAGACAACAGTGTGTTACACACGCCTGTATATGTTTACCAGTAAAAGGCTTTTGCAAGCAAAAAAACACACATGAATAATACTTAGGCTTGTGTATCTGCTGCTAAATTGACATTAAAGTACAATTGCAGCACATTAGAGCACGTAACAGTGTCTTAAACTACTGCTGTGCTTGGTGTTTCACTGTTTGTGTAGACACTCGCTCGTTTGTACAGGTCTAATGTATAATTTGTGCAGCGCACACACAAACACAATCCACACAAAAGCACACACTTTGGCTTTGACCTCAGTACCGGTCATGCAGCTATTCAGGCCGCTTAAAAGGACTTAAAATGTTGCTTATTGATTTAAAAATCAATATGCAACATGCAACTTCATCCAAAAGAGAAAAGGAGATGCCAGAGCAGAGACAGGGATGAGAAAAGAAAGCAGCTCTGCATAACAGGGCAGAGGTTGAAGCAGCTTCTCTACAAACAATCACACATAATTACACAGCTAGATCTAAAACTTAAAAAAAAAAAAGAAACTGTTCATTCCATGTATATTTTATTCACACCTACACACACTACACACACAGATACAGGACAAATCAGCATCTCATGGTTTCTGTTTTGAATGGTGGATGACAGACACTATTGTCTTCATTGAGAATGTGGTCACAGCTGTGCGGTGTGGAAAGGATCAAATTCACAAGGTGATCCAAATGATGGAGGGCTTTAATAAAACAGGCACACAGCTGTTGGAATGTAGGAAGTGATTTAAAGGAGTCAATCAGACAAGCAGACAGTATAGATTATTCAATGAGGAACTGAAGAGAGTTGATGATCCAACCACAACATTCATTCTGTGGGAACTAAAACACTGGCTGGGTGCAAGTTCTCAGTCAGTTGACTACTTTTACACTAAATGCTATACTTTCATGCTGGTGCAAGTGTAATTTAGTGGTATAATGCACATATAATAGCTAATTTGGTTGGGAATGTGCAAGTGCCGATTTAATTTTTACTACCAACTCCTCTCTAACAGTGTTTCAGTCTGATGATATTCTTAGACACTGACCTATTTGTACTAGCATGCAGATGCTGTATGTTGTTGATGGAGATTACAAAGCACTTCTGTAAGTCACTCTGGATAACAGTGTCTGCCAAATGATGTAAATGTGGATGGGACATTTAAAATCCGTCAGTGCAATGGTATTTTTAAAAATACATTTAATGTACTGTCTTACAGGAAAACCTTTTAACAAGACCAAAAGGCCATTTTCATCATTAAGCAAAGTTCTGTTTAAGCTAAGTTCGTTTTAAATAAAAAGTTGTTTTATTTCACAAAACTCAGTCCTCCTCTTCAATTTAAACATTCAAAAAAAACACCATCTCATTACAATCATTTGGCTGACACTTTTATCCAAAGAGACTTACAATTAAGCTCTGCAGTCGATGGTGTCACGTGAGGGAACGGGCAGACAAATGCAAATATAGATGTTTATTAATGTCCAGGCAGACAAATCTAAAACGTAGGCAGACATCACAATCGTTAAACAGGCTAAGGTCGGGTGATGAACAAACAGAATATCAGAGGCTAGGCAAAATCCAAAAACACTAGGCAAAACAAGGTCAGAAAGTCGTTTTAACTGTGGCTGTGAGTGTGCTGTGAATTGGACGCAGGTATGCGTGATTAGAATGAAGGTGAGAGTGAACGGGTCAGTGTGTGAGTGTTCTGGGAATTGCAGTCCAAGGCGGCCATGTTTGTAGGCCGCAGTGCAGCCTGGGAAATGGAGTTTGTGGCGTGAGTAGACCTAACAGATGGTTATTGGCCTTGCTCAAGGTCCCATTAGTGTCGGCTTGGCAGTGTCAGGATTTGAACTTACTAATTTCTGATCAGTTCACCAAAATACAAACTAAATACTAACTACATAAAATGGACTGGATGGTTGGAATAAACAAATTGGAATAAACAACTTGGTTTTGACTACTAAACATGAATCAGACATGTGACAAATCATTAAGAAAGGAGCCTTATATAATCACATATTTACTGATACAATAGATACAAGAAATTTTTAAGGAATAAAACACTTTGGGACATGCTGTTATAAGAATATAATCAAAAACAGGGTGGTGCAATCTGGCAATCTGGCCCAACACAATTTATTATTACCCCCCCCCCCCTCCCAAGTTAATTATTTTCCTATAACAGTTTAATTCTTCTTATACCACAGCATTATGCCAACAATTACATTTTTATTTATTAAAGAACGACACATCATACTATTACTCAGTTATAGTTAGAGTTAATGTTGTGGAACATCCTCAGAAAGTTTTTTTTTTGTTTGTTTGTTTTCCAATCATAAATTGGCCATAAAATTAGCCAATTTAAAATTAGTCACAAAAACCACTCTATTATATGACCTAGAACCGCACTAAGTTCTCAGTATTAAGAAGTACTTAATACTAAGAAAAGAAAATAAGGCAACTGCTGCTACAATATCAGGGCACCATGCAGGAATGTTTTTCTTGAGGTGCTAAAAGTGTGTATGAGCGCTCGAGCCAAAAACTGTAGGGAGGGATGGTGCGTTACTATGGCAACCTACCACTGACAGGCCCTAAAATGCAAATCTTTCAGTTAAGTGTAAGCAGAGTAATCTTGGAGGATGGAAACTCGTAATGTAACATGTGTACTGAGGGATCTTTTAATATCCTTCAGCACCTTTTATCCTGTCATGGGTGAGATTACGGAACACAGAACAGGGTGAGGAAGTATAAGTCACTGTGACATCAGACAAAGGTCAAGTACATAATAGATGGTTTTTGTTCGTGTGGGGAAGGTTACTACCACACACACACACACACACACACACACACACACACACACACACACACACACACACACACACACACACACACACTGATTTCACCATCTTTGGGCCATATTCTGAGCTGACAATTATTTTCTGATTCACATTATTAAAATTACTTGCATGTAGTTCATGTCACCAAGGTTGCCAGAACTGTCTGAGGCAGTTTTCAATAGTGTCCAGACCACTGACTGCGTTTACATGCACATCAATATTCCGATATTAATATATTTGAGAATATTTGGCAATATTCTAATTAGTATTGAGTCATGTAAACGCCGCAATCTGATTGGCCGATTTAGATTAAGACGATATTCTAATTCCCCAAATTTTGGATTCCCACCCCTGGAACATGCCTGTTTTAATCAGAAATTGGTTGCTTATTCGGAAAATCCACTGAAAGGAGACATGTGCTCAGTTCGCAAGGAATTGTGGGTAGAAACGGCAGCATCTTGGATTTCCCGGGCAATAACAGCGGGAAAGTAAAAGTGCATGTGTAGATCGGCATACCTACAACAACCACGTATACAGGAATATTCAGATACCTGTACGCATATAAACATTGTATTTGGAATATGACTGTAACCGGAATATAGACCTTAGATGGAATTTGATGTGCGTGTAAACGTAGTCAGTGTCTTCAAACCCTTAATCAGAAAAAAAACTAAAATAAAAATAAATAAATAAATAAATAAAAATCAGGGACAGAAAATGCGAACTGAAGAAACAAAAAGCTTTTTTTCCCCCTTTGCTATCAAATGTAATATGATGTGACAAAAAACAAGAGACAATTTAAAAATGAAAAAAAAAAAAAAACATTAATATGATAATATATGAAAGAGGAGATGGCAAGTATTGATAAACAAACAAGAAATAAACAAACTGAGTCTAGCATATTGCCAAAATATTGCTGAATGTACAATAAAAGTTGCAATAATTATCACATTAATCACTGCAAATTTGGTTTAATTGAACAAAATGTCTTCCTCCCATTACTATTTGCCAGCTTATTAATAAAACACTTGATCTAGCACACCCAATTATTTTGCATTCATTTTTTATATTATGCACTAATTAATTAATAATAATGAAGCCAAGCATTGACCAAGCATTCATTTGCTACACTGAAATTGATAATTGTATCCATAAAATATTTTCTCCTCAAGATAAGCAGTGTCTCCGATTAGTCTCATGTCTCCTCTGATGTCCTCCATACAAAAAAAATACTTTTTGTTGACTTAATACTACTAATTAATTAATAGTCTCCTATTTATGTAGGCCTAGTTAACACTGGCCTGGAATGGCATTCCATAGTTTCTAATGTATTTACAGCCCAAAACATGAAACTGTCATCAAACTGTCAGACAGTGGTGCAGGATTTAAAACCACTCCTCGTTTGAGCTGATATCGCACAAATGGTCAGAACTGCATGTAACTGAAACATGACATGTTTTCAATAAACTTCGCTGCCTTGCACAAATCCCTAGCAAATGTCCAAGTAATGTTCGAGTCTGGAGTTATGTCTGAAATCTCAATACCAAAGTGCACAATATCAGTATTAACTCCTCACTATGATAATTACATAATTCATTATGTAAAAGCTCATAGATGTCATATAAATAATAATAATTTCTTTTTAATTAATATTTTTATTATTATTATAAAATGCTACCAGATTTCTATCCGCATATTATTTCAGCACCAGCACAGACTCCAATGTCCAATACTGATACCTGACTGCAGACTCGGATTAGAAGTGTGATAAAACATCGCAGAGAGATAAAGGACGTGTACAAGGATCATGTCACTCTCTCTCAGTATGGATTCTCTTTATCTAACTTGTCTTGTCAGGAAGATACAAATCTGGGGACAACTTCTCCTAGTCACGACATTTCTTTCTTCCCCATATCTTCGGGATTGCTTTGTTCTTTTGATAACGCATGTGTTACTCACCTCACAAGGCGACACACTCAGCACGCTCCTGCTCTTCCTCATCTTATGTGGAGGCTTCCTCGACCAGCTACACCGACACACCTGGGAAAATTCAACACAGCGTCAAGTTAACAAGCTGTCTAAGGCCGAGAGATCTTGTTGTCTGCTGTCAGGCAGCTTCGGCAGTCATTTCGCTCACAGCGGTTATAATCATCAGAATTTATCCAATCTGAGCTGAGCCACTCTATGGTGTAAAATTAACAGGAAATTGCATAACTGAGATTATAACAGTAATGACACTTTGAATAGGCTTGATTTGTTCAGCAAGTGATGCTTAGATCAAGCTTGTGGTAATATCCATGGTGAGCTTCTCTCGCTAATCAAGCTCTTTTATGGCATTTTTTTTTTTTTATGTTCATTGTCTCACATCACCTCCTTTCATGGATAAACAAAGTTTTTCAGTGTGTGTTATAAAACACTGTAATAATGCTTGCATTTGTAAGTGGTCATACAACACACAGCTTATTCTACAACAACATCCTATTTTTGTGCCTCTGCCTGAGTGAAACTATCAATAAGAACAAAGCCTGTGGTGACTCTGACCCGCTACAAGCTGCGCTCATGCACTAAATTATAGATGCTGCCCAAAGAAAAGACCATCTGGCTACTTCACTATAACGTTGAAAGTTACCATACGTAAACTTCTCCATTAAAAGTTGGCCGACGAAGAAATATAAAATTGCTAATAACATATAATGGGAATGGGAATGGAACGTTATATGAGAGTAAGAAATCAAGACATGCTGGTAAATACTTTTGAGATCTAACGGGAAGAAGCAGATTTCTAAAATTACACTGAGCTGGATTGAGAAGAATTATGACAACATTTCTTTGCTATAAGCAGAAAAAAAACAACTAAAACCTTACATATTTATGTCAGAAAAAAAAACACAATAGGGCCTGTTGTTACAGGAAAATAACCAACTATAAGGTCATGTGGTGCAGACCAAAACTAATTATTTTCCAATAACAGCATGTCCTGAAGTGTTTTATTTCTCTTATACCACAGCGAATTTCCTTTCATTTCATAATTTCAATATTTATTACAGAAAGACGTGCTATACATTTTAAAACCAATTTATATTTACATTTAATGTTGTGTTATGTTTTAGCAGCTATAAACAGTATTCCCCTCACCGGTCTCTTTTTTATTTATTTTGTTACGTCTTTTTTTTTTTTTTAATTTAAGTTAATAATTTTAAATAAAATCAAAAATCAAAGCTTTTCATGTTAGTAATAAACTGTTATGAAGCACTGACAGATTTATAGTATACCTGGACTTGTGTCCGAGTCCTATTTTTGAATTAGTCCTCTAAGCAACAAAGCTAAAACATTAAAAAAAAATAAAAATAAAAATAAAAAAAAACAGACCGAAGTAATTTAACACTGGTGTGATAAGACCCTCACTGATGCCTAGAATTCATACTGATTTCCACAAAGATGGCAAATTAGATCTGGGGAATATTACCAATATCGTTTTAAATTACAGTACACTGTTTTAAGCATTCAGTATTACACTTTTCCAATACTGCATTTTACCCTTAGCAAATGCTGTTTTCTTCAAGAAATGATGGCTTTATAACCTCGAAGACTTGTAGTCAGAGTCTAACTACAAAATGCTCGTGTTTGCAGAGGTACATCATTCATGCAATTATCCAGTTGGCCATGTGGCAGCAGAGCAAGAATTTAGTTAATGTTTACACCCGTTTTTATTAACACCGTGGTTAAGACGTTGGACTACTGATCGGAAGGTCGTGAGTTCAAATCCCAGCACCGCCAAGCCGCCACTGTTGGGCCCTTGAGCAAGGCCCTTAACCCTCAATTGCTCAGATGTATAAATGAAATAAATGTAAGTCGCTCTGGATAAGGGCGTCTGCCAAATGCCATAAATGTAATGTAATGTAATGTAGGTCAGAGGAGAATGGCCAGACTGGTTCAAGTTGGTTACTGTAACTCAAATAAGCACTCTTTACAAATCTTGAGGCAAGTGAAGTGCCACTGACTGGATGCTTTTTATTGTTTGTTTGCTTTTAGCTCCATTCTGTATAAACTCTAAAGACTGTTGTGGATGAAAATCGGCAGTTTGTGGAATACTCAAACCAACCCATCTGGCACCAACACCATGATGTGAACATTAATTGAAGCTCTTGACCTGCATCTGGATGATTTTATGCATCGAGTTGCTGCAATAAAAAAAAAGAAAAGTACTTAAAAGGACTTCCCATTTCCAGTTGCCACAAGCCCAGGAATCTGCCAGGAACGGCGAAGGACATGTGTCCTGTAAAAGCCAGCACTTGCCTCGATCCATTTTAAGCTACTGAATCTAAGTGATAAACAGCCCCTGCTGGGACACAAGGCTTGGCAGCACTCTATATAATTTAAGTTCAGTCATAAATCCTCAAAGGCAGAATTCCAAATGCCCATCTGAAAGCTAACAGATCTTTGGTGATGTTTCTGAAAGCATTATAGACATTTCCCAAAACCTTTATTTACACAATGTAAAGCATTATTTAATTCCTCTGTATGCAGTTTGGTTAATTCATGATTGTCATCTTGGAGCATGACATCAGATACAAGATTTAATTAGATTGCATATCTAATGTACAGTACATTAAATGTAAAACGAATATAGGCTAAGTTCTCTTTCATCCAGAAAACATTTATCAAAGGGAGGTGATCAGATCAGATAAAACTCCACACAGACTGTAACCCGAGATCAGGATATACCCCTGGAGCTACCCCTACCCCTGCTTCTCATCAGGACTCAGGTCAAAACTATTAGATATGATGGAGATACTCTGTATTTGGCTCTAAGCTGGGCATTAATTAGCAAAGCAGCTCAGCATCATTAAACTCCCACCATCACGTTTGACAGTTTGTATGAGGGTTTGGTTATGTTATGCTGTTTAGTGGTTTTTTTTTGTTGTTTGTTTTTTACCTCATTTTCAGAGGAATGTTGTTCTAGTAGTGCTGCTGCACAACGTTTAGGTTGGCAGGGTTTTTTTTTTTTTTTTTTTTTTTTTTTTTTTTTAGCAAACTTGAGAAAGACAGGAAAAAAATTGTTTACTCGTTTACAATGCTTGATTTAAATTGGCAAACCCTTAGCTGTCACTTTTAATTAAAGATGCTAAATTTCTTCCAATTCTAAATATATACCTGAATGTGCACTAATGGAGGTTCTGTAGAAATCTATCTGTCCATAACTTCCTCTGAAATCTCATTGCATAGTGAGTTCTGTTGTAAAGAACAGGTACAAATAATAATAATAATACTTTTTTTTTTTTTTTTTTTTAAAACGGGGTGTTTTTATATGGTAAGGCAGGTCAAACTAAATGAATTGATTGTAATTGTGCATCAGTTCCTCACTCTAGTCACCTTCTTGTCATGAAATCGATGTCAATCACTTAAATCAGTCAATCAATCAACTGATAGAATGCAAATGTTAAAATGCTGTTTTAAACCATCTTTATTTACTATTGTGACTATAGATCACATATAATTCCAAAGGGATAATAATCAATAGATTTACTTCAGCATAACTGTCTTTTAAACCTTTTGCTTTGTCTCCAAAATAATTAACCAGCCCTGAATATGTTTCACTATGGGTTGCAAGTGAAATTTGATTAAATACTGTAGTCAGCACTTGATCAGATGTCACTGAAGGAGATGTGATTAATATTCATGTGTGATAATCATTAATATTCATGTGTGATTAAAAATACTGTAGATTAGTCTGTAGAGTGAACAGCCGAGGCATACTTATCAGGTACATTTGAAATCTAAGTGTAGATTTCTGATTACAGTCAAAAAAAAAAATGACTTGTTAGATAATTAGGTCATTAGATAAGGCCAATTACATATCTATGAGTTAGTAGCAAATTCTTCAGTAATTTTATTGGGCAAATTAGACCACCAAACCAATATTTTGGCAACCCAAACAATCTGAATTGTTTGAATCCAATTATTATTGTCCAATAAAATGTAATGAAAATGGTACAGTGCTTTCTATTGCACAGAGCTTTGTGTAACAGTCAGCTTGGCACTGTATTTGTCTACTGCTTTATATAATGAACATTCCTTTGGGCTGTTTACTGCCATTATAAAGCCATGCTAATACATTTTACTCTGCTTTATTGTGTGGCGATGCCAATAACTGTAGCAGCGTAATAGATCTTCAGTGTTTAATCTGAAAGGGTCTAATCACTTGAATTACACAAAAGTGACTTCACACCCACTAAGCTGCTTCCCCTAGTGAGGCAATTTAGAGATCCTTTAATAATCCTTTTCCATGGCAGGGGAAGTTCTTCTCCACTAGATCAATAATCCACAGCAACAGAGCCCTGGGTTATGTTGAGTCTAGGAAGAAATGTGATTATAAGTCTGACATTTCTGTGAGTTCTGTAAGACATGGGATCTTTACTATTCAATGTGGGATTGAAGGGGCGGCGTAGGGGGCTTTTACTGGTTGTATCCTCTAACACTTTATAGCCCATCCCTCTGTAACATCTTCCACATGTTTATCCTTCTAATGATAGCAATATTCAAAGATTATTCCATTTGTTGTAAGCCAAGCAAAATATAAAGCACTCAGGGTGTGCTGTTCACAAAAAAGGGTCAAATTAAGTTAATTAATTATTAATGAATACATTAGCTATTCTTTTTAATTCATCTTCTAATAATCAGATTTGAGAATTCATCAGTACTGTTGTATAATAAACAAATAAAATACATCTTATGAGTGGTAAGCAAGAGATTTTTATTCAAAACTGTGGGCTCTTTTGAAGTGTTTTTATGAAGCCAGAGCCTGACCAATATTATCTTTCAACCGCTGTGGTCATTTGGTGGTTATTCTCTTACATCAAAACAATCAGATTAAGTAGAAGCCCATATAACAATACAAATTAAACTATTGAGCTGAAACAAACATAATTGTCCATTTCATGCAGGCAGTGCAAGTTACACTTACAGTGGGGGAAAAAAGTATTTGATCCCCTGCTGATTTTGTACGTTTGCCCACTGACAAAGAAATGATCAGTCTATAATTTTAATGGTAGGTGTACTTTAACAGTGAGAGACAGAATAACAACAAAAAAAATCCAGAAAAACGCATTTCAAAAAAGTTATGAATTGATTTGCATTTTAATGAGTGAAATAAGTATTTGACCCCTTCGACTTAGTACTTGGTGGCAAAACCCTTGTTGGCAATCACAGAGGTCAGACGTTTCTTGTAGTTGGCCACCAGGTTTGCACACATCTCAGGAGGGATTTTGTCCCACTCCTCTTTGCAGATCCTCTCCAAGTCATTAAGGTCTCGAGGCTGACGTTTGGCAACTCGAACCTTCAGCTCCCTCCACAGATTTTCTATAGGATTAAGGTCTGGAGACTGGCTAGGCCACTCCAGGACCTTAATGTGCTTCTTCTTCAGCCACTCCTTTGTTGCCTTGGCTGTGTGTTTTGGGTCATTGTCATGCTGGAATACCCATCCACGACACTTTTTCAATGCTCTGGCTGAGGGAAGGAGGTTCTCGCCCAAGATTTGACGGTACATGGCCCCGTCCAGCGTCACTTTGATGCGGTGCAGTTGTCCTGTCCCCTTAGCAGAAAAGCATAATCTTTCCACCTCCATGTTTGACGGTGGGTATGGTGTTCTTGGCAGCATTCCTCCTCCTCCAAACACGGCGAGTTGAGTTGATGCCAAAGAGCTCGATTTTGGTCTCATCTGACCACAATACATTCAGATGTAAATTGGCAAACTTCAGACGGGCCTGTACATGTGCTTTCTTGAGCAGGGGGACCTTGTGGGCGCTGCAGGATTTCAGTCCTTCACAGCGTAGTGTGAACTGTTGTCACCTTCTCACCAAGCTGCTTGGCGATGGTCTTGTAGCCCATTCCAGCCTTGTGTAGGTCTACAATCTTGTCCCTGATATCCTTGGACAGCTCTTTGGTCTTGGCCATGGTGGAGAGTTTGGAATCTGATTGATTGATTGCTTCTGTGGACAGGTGTCTTTTATACAGGTAACAAACTGAGATTAGGAGCACTCCCTTTAAGAGAGTGCTCCTAATCTCAGCTCGTTACCTGTGTAAAAGACACCTGGGAGCCAGAAATCTTGCTGATTGATAGGGGATCAAATACTTATTTCACTCATTAAAACGCAAATCAATTTATAACTTTTTTGAAATACGTTTTTCTGGATTTTTTTATTGTTACTCTGTCTCTCACTGTTAAAATACACCTACCATTAAAATTATAGACTGATCATTTCTTTGTCAGTGGGCAAACATACAAAATCAGCAGGGGGTCAAATACTTTTTCCCCCCACTGTATGAACAAACAAAAAAAAGCTCCATTAAAGAGCACTGAATCTTCACCAGTGTAGATCGGAGGAGGACTTGATGCTACTGCTTAATATGATCCATTATCCTCCACATGATAGGGTTTTAGATTACAGAAACATAATCGCCTGAGTACTTAATTACTTTAGAAGTTGTTTACTGTCGCCCAGTGACCTAACCATTACCCTGACAATGTGAGACAGATAGATAGATATACGTTATTGATTTCTAGGAGGAAATTTGAAAATGAAATATCTGATACAGAACATCTATATCGAATCAGCCCAATTTTTCAACATCAACCTGACAACTGTAACTACACTTCCAACATATCCTTGGCTCGCCTGATTGGATTTTTCACGAATAGCCAATTTAAAAGGAGGGCGAGTAAAACTGTTGTCTCTTTCTGGAAAGCGAGCTGTCTTAACCTTTTAAACCCCACAGGAGTCGTTGGCAGGTCCAGATTTGCATTCTTCACACTCATAATTATCTACTACTATATGCAACAGCAAAATACATGTTTTTGCCTTTTTTCAGGGTTTTTTTTTCTCAACTTTTTTTAGCAATAGTTCTCTCCTTAAAGAAAATGAGAAAAACCATTGTACAAAGAGCAAATAAAGCACAAAATTTCCTTATGTTTATTTAAATGAATAAATAAAATCCTTATACTTATTTAAATGAATTAATGTAAAATTGTCGCATTTTTCATTGAAGTCCCATGAACATGTGGTTAGGCTGAATGCCAAATGACTACCTATTCACTACATAGGCTGTCTACATAGGGCATAATGGCATTGTGCACCCTATATAGTGCACAACACATTCAATAGAAATCTGCTGGAAATTCTGCCACAGAAAAAAGCAAAACTGCATGTAATGCTGTAAAATGCGTTTTCCTGTCTTTACACAGTCTATTATTAATCAAGGCCAAGGGAAGTGGTAGCTCAGTGGTTAAGATGCTGGACTACTGATCGGAAGGTTGTGAGCTGTATAAATGAAATAAATGTATCTTTCTCTGGATAAGGGCATCTGCCAAATGTAATCTGTAAATGTAAAGTCAAGATCAAGTCCACATGAAAGTGAGCTCAAGTCAAGATCGAGACCAAAATCCATCAAGTTCTTTCTGAGGCCAAGTCAGCTAGTTGCATTGCACCAATTATTAGGTTATGTATTCCCAGAAAAGGAATTACTTCTTGTCAAACTTTGTTTATGCAAAATGAAGACAATACAGACATTATACTGTATTTACAAACTCTCAGTCGAGACCAAGACCTAAGACAAGTCCAAGACAAGTCCAAGTGAATGCAGAAAATATCTGAAGTCTCAAGAGCAGACTTGAGTCCTACAGCCCTACTAATTTCTTTACAAAGATTAATAAGTATTCCCCAATAAAGCTATTCTTACAAGTACAGTTTATTTAAATTTTAGGCGATGTCACAGCACACCAAATCTCAGCATGTTTTGGGACTGCGATGGTCATGTTGTTTAAACCTGAAGCTGCACTACAGATGTGCCTCCTCTTTCCAGTACCAATTCCGCTTCACTTACATTCTCACTGCTTGTCTACAGAGTGAGAGTCACTCCGGTGCTTAAGCGATCTGAGTGATGCAATGATTTCCAACTTTTAAGCTGCTCCATTATCGCTGCCCTTCACAATATGTTCATCACGGAGACTCACTGAATATGATTAATGGTGCAGTCCTGTTATACTTTTACCAAGGGGTTAAACTGGGATTTGTTATGTGGGGGGGGGGGGGGGGGGGGCTCTGTGATTTCAGGCTTTCGAGGGGTGCACATGTGTATGCAAAGCCTACAAAATCTTATCAATTGACAAACTGTCAGATATAACAAGTTGAGAGAGCCCTCTGCTATGAACACACAGCTAGATGCTGGCAGTGTGCAAAGCTACATCTGATGACAATAAAATCTTTCTGTAGGCCTGTGTGCTCTCTTTTGTGTCAGTATCAAATATAGGAATGATGTAACCATTAAAGGAGAGAATATAAATACAAAATATTAAGAGTAGAACCGTCTTTTTATTAGGAAAATTAAACTGTAATTTATTTCCTAGCACAAAGCCGCCCACGGTACCATGTATTTATTTATTTATTTGTTTGTTTGTTTGTTTATTTATTTATTATATAAGCTACCATTGGATAAAGTATACAATATTGATGATCATAAAAGGAGGACAAATGAGCGTCCGGCTCAAGGCTGTGCCGGTAGATGGACATGGTATTTTAAAACCGGACTGTCCGACCTAAAATCGGACAGATGGCCACCCTATTTAGCATTTTTATTTTAAACAGTTGGCAAATATTGCTGTATTCAGCCTCATCATGTGCAGCTCCTTACATCTTACCTCGCATTATTCAAGCGCTAAAAAGCGCCGTGCTGAATTACTGCTTGGGCTCGACGTCTGTGAACAGTAAACCCCGCCTTCTTTGATTTGATTGGCCATCTCAAACATTTTGACATTGACGAGCGCTGTTAGACTGCTGCAATGAGCCAGAGCCCGCTAAATAGATTAATCATTTTGAGTCATGTTGGCCACTCGGGCATTCACGTGGGTCAGCAGAATACGTAAACGTACTATCATTCGTTCTTTACATATTTACGTAGCAACTGGCCGGCCCACATTGTCCAGCGGCCCACCGGGAAAACTCCCGATGCTCCAGATGGCCAGTCCGCCCCTGACGCCATATGATATGAAACGGACTCGAGAACAGCAGGCGTTGTAGGCGCTAGAACATGCTAGTAAGCTAGCATACCTGATAAATATATATAGCCTATATTGTTGAAAATGTACGAGGAAAGTTGTAAGCCTATGTGTCGGGGCTCGGCCCCGGACGGCCCCGGCCCAATTTAAACCCTGCTTTTAATTATTACTTTCACAATAACTCATTGCAGTTATTAAATAATATTCTGCAAGATTGATAACTGAGTCATAAGCCAGTGTTTTTAAAGTATAAACCACAATATCCATCATAAGAGATGTGATATTCCATCTCTCGAATACGGCCTAGTTTTATCCAAGCGGTAAAATTTTGCTCAATCATCCTCTGAAGCCTTGATCAAAGATGAAACTGCTATATCAGCCACATGCTGAGCAGGAGATGATGACCTCTGGGAGAACTGGAATTGTTGGAGACTACTGGCTGTTTGAGCAGTGTCCTAGTAACAGTCAGTGGAAACTGCACATCAATCACTGAGCATATTTATGTAGCACTCACCAGTAGTGTTCTGCTCTTCCTACAACTATCCTGATCTTGACTTGGATCAAACAGTGGAAACTCAGCTCTGCAGCCCTTCAATATCACCAGATTTATAAGCAAGAGGCTTGGATCAGATCTGGCTTTGTGGGTTGTTATGACATAGGGTAGAAGCCTCCGCCAAATGAATACAAGTAATGTAATGTAGAATGACTTCAACTCTCACTGAAGGATTTTGAGAGAGAAAGCAAAATTGAATAAAGGAACATAAAAGTGACAAGAAAAAGGAAGTGCCAGATTTTCCCTGACAAAATGTCTTCAGTCAGGAACAGTCATCGGGTGCAAACTTACATTCCTCACTCTTATAACTACAGACCTTTCCTATTATTTTCACTGTAGTTACTCAATGATTCATAGTAGTTATTAAGTAATAATATTTAGGCTGAATAAATTACTAATAATGTGCAATTTAAAAAGTTATGTAAGGAATAAAACACACCGATGTGGCGTGATATTTTAACATCCTGAAGTAGATTATTTTCCTATAACAGCATGTACCAAAGTGTTTTATTCCAATTACAATTATTCCAGCACTTATAAGTCTGTTAGTTATGAACAATAACAGTGAAGCAGTAAACCATACACTGTAGCCACTGTGGAAACCCAAGACTTCTAAAAACCCAGACAGCCTGCTCTGCACATGCGGCAAGTCGTCAATCTTTATCACACACGACTGAGCAGTCTTGGGCAAAATCAATACCTGGACACAGAGGGAGGCACTCCGTAATTATAAAGCTCAGAGTGAAACATGTGCTGTTCATACCACAACACAAACAGGAGCTCCAGGACATTGTAGCAGGATATTATGTGAGCCAAATGAACAAACAGTGTTCATCAAAATAGTCCCTTCGCTGAACTCTTTAGTTTTGAAACTTCAGTGATAAGGGAGCACTTATAACATTAATAAGTGGCATTATTGGACCCTGCAGCTCTGGTCTCTGAGGAGATGCTGACGCTCCAGTTCATGCCAACAGGGAGGGGGTAAGTTTCCGAAAGAACGGAACAAATGAACAGAAGCATATAACAGGGACAGTGGGGATTTCCTGGTTGTCAAACAAGTATATATGGTGATTACCCAGTTGGAGTAATGCTTGCCACCTGATCCCAAACTCACAATCATATGACTCTCATGTGGGCGTAGATGTACGTAATCACCTGTTTTTCCAAGTCAGTGATGCAGGTATGGGAGTTAGAAAGACCTAGACAATTTATTTGAAATGGTGATCTAATATAATCTGTAGGCATTTAGATATATTGAACATGGTAATCCCATACACACTAGCAGGCCGGGACTGGCCATTGGGAAGTTTCGGGAATTTTCCCGGTGGGCCGGTCTTGTGAGGGCCGGTCTTTTTTTCCTAACCCCGGCATTGTACAGCCTATTTACAGATATTCAATAGGTTATCGTAGTTGCAGCAACACAGTTTCATCGTTTTACATATTAGCTTAACTCAAACAATACAAATCAACAGTTTTTTTAAAAAATTAATGATTCGTTGATCGAGAAACTTGTTGTGTCAGTTCGAATTTGGTGTATCAAATTGGGGACGCTTGACAGCAAATTCCCGAGCTGCTTTTTTGTTGCCAGTCTGCCCCTGCACACTAGGTTAGACCTCCAGTAAGGACTGCTATGACAGATATGACTTTTATTAATTTTTTCACTTATGTTAAAGTGTATCATTTAGTAGCTGCTGTTAATTATTCAGTAACTACAGTAAATCTAATTGGTATTGTATATAAGTATGAGGAATGTAGGTCTAGCTGACATCCTGGGAGTTTAATATGTTAAATATGAGCTGTCACATTAACAGTCTTAATGATATACAGAATAAGCAAAAGGCTGTGGTTTCATCAAAAATAATTTCCCAATGTGATTAATATAGCGCTCATCTCAAAACCTATTATACTATGTTTTGTAACAGCAGGTCTCCAGGGCTGTCTATTCTGGATGAAAATCAAATCACCAATAACACAAATTATCTACACAACCCCAGATATTCTGAAAAACTCTGCAAGGCATAAAACACAACAGGAAATAATCTATGAAGTGTTTTATACCACAGTGATTTACCGACAGTTAAATTTGTTTTAAATTTAGGAATGTGCTTTTTAATTGTTTATAGTTACATTTAATGTCTGCGAGACAAGTTAGTTCCAATTATCACTTACGTTATAGCAGCTGTAAAAAGTTGTTCTCTCACCAACCTCTCATTTTTCTCGCAAAGTCAATATGACAAAAGCAATGCAACATGTCTTTCTACTGAGAAACCAAAACGTGCAAAGTTCTCTGTTCTGATTCTCCCATGGAGGAAAATTTAAAGTTACAGCTTTACTTTTATTTATTACAAAACACTGACACTGGAGACTCATTCCATGAATGTTTTTCTTCTAACAGAAAACTTCACCATATCAACGAGAACAGGCTTTCCTTTGTTAAATAAGAACATGTTTTAGTAGCCTGCCATACAAGTCCCTGTGAATTAGCTGTTACTATAGAAAAGAATATAATACTAGAACAAGCGCGTTCGTGTAAACCTGTCATTTGGATTATAGTCGAAGCTACTGTCAGAGCTGTAGTTATAAATCTGATCAGATTTGAGAATTTAATAACGCTGTAGTATAAGGCTATATATTACTTCCCTTTAACATTCAGTCTATAAATTACAAGCTGTAATAAGAGGTTACTGAATGCCTCCAGGATTATTGAGCCCTCACGGCACAGTGCACGCAGTGATTAGCAAATTTATGTCACTGCATGTTAGTGATTCTCTAAAATTGGTGTCATATTTTGAATGTGTGCTCCAGATGAACAAAGATGAATAATTCATTCTATGAAGCTGATTTGTGCTGGTGCATCCTGTTCCTGTTTTAGTAACCAGAAGGTTGTGGGTTCACATTTCATCACAGTGAGCCAATGTTGGGCTTGTACTCTATACTTGGGTTGTACAGTCACCTGGGATAAAAGTCTGCGAAATGAATAAATAAATGAAAAATGCTTGAATTGTTTTTTTTTTTTTTTAATTGTCACAAATATGCTAGTTTCACTCCATCCTCAAAATGGTAGTGAACATAATGGTATGAATTATACCTAAACCTTCAAAACCCATCAAATAAAATAAAAATAAAAGAGTTCCCCAAAACTGAGTGCAACTCTATGAACACATGTATCCATATTTATTATTGCATTGGGTTTACCCTGTAGCCTAACTTTATAGCATTTCATACTGTAGAACTTCATTTGCATCATTCCAACTACATTCAAATAAAAGAACTTTTAGATCGTTTCCCTTTAAGGAGAGCTACCCATTGGAATTGGTCACATCTGACTGATTTCTAATCAATTCTGCATTCCACATAGCATAATATTCATAATAACACTATATCATTTGAAACATTTAGGCTATACTTAGGTTTTCCTGCCAGGCAAGTGAGAGGATGTAGAAAATCATTGCATGGCACCGTGTTATATATAGTACCTTTGGAATAATCAAATGTCTGTTGTTTCTGAAGCTTACGTCAATACACAACACAGGAAGATATACTTTCTTTAAAAGTGTGTTCGGCAGTAAAGTACTCTAGCCTCGAAATATGTCAACATTTATTCAACAAATCTATCTCAGATATTGATTGTGTAACTCGAGCAAAATCTGTAAACTGCCAGAGACCGAACTGTTTGATTTCTCCAATCCTTGTGCAATCAACCTCACTGCTTTCAGAGGTGTGAGAGCTTTACACAAACTAAGGATAGAAGGACCACAAGACGTTTTTGTTTCTTCTCCCTCTCCGTTTTGATCCAGTGTGATTATTATCGATTTTATTAGTTCTTGCAGCTCTCATGCAATGCTTACCCGCTGTAACTATAGCACGCACTACTCGTTTGCTACATTAAAAACTTTGTTAGATATGGATAATGATCATCTATTTGTTCATTTCCATTAGTCTGTATTAATGTAATTAGCTCGCTAACTAGAGCTCCATATGTTGAAATCCATAAGATTTCAAGCAACCAAAAGAAAAAAATCTGATTTGCCCATATAGATAAGCTGAACTTAACTTAAACCCATGAGAACTTAAGCTGATAGGCGGCCAAGTAAATTTTGATGTAATACTATATAAACAGAGGTAGAACACATTACTTTTCATCTGTGATCTTTGTTTTAGAAGAAATTGAGACTGTTACCCATCTCTGTATTCTTGTTTCTTCGACGATAACAAAATCGTGACTCAGAATCTCATACTGAGTCTTAAATTCAACCCCAAATGCATGATGAACTTGGCTGCATAAAAGATGCATTATTCCTCACAGAATTGTCCTCATGTGTATCACAGCATGAGTCACAGAAATGATACTGGTCTAAATTATTAGTTGGAGATATTACACATCATATTTTAATCATAGTGGGTTGGTCACAATTTACTATGTTCTGCTTAACTCGTGAATTTATTCTGACATACTAATGTTGTAAAGCTTCAGATTAAATATCACCTTTAATATTAAATGGAAGAGAATCATTGCTTTTATTCTATCTAATCTGAAAGATAATGAGGATTTGAAGATAACCAGTATTACAGTAGAAACATTATGTATACAGCTTATCAGGTAAGCCCATCATATACGTGACTTCATACGTACAGTGGGGGGGGGGGGAGTATTTGATCCCCTGCTGATTTTTATGTTTGCCCACTGACAGAGAAATGATCAGTCTATAATTTTAATGGTAGGTGTATTTTAACAGTGAGAGACAGAATAACAAAAAAAAAATCCAGAAAAACGCATTTAAAAAAAGTTATAAATTGATTTGCATTTTAATGAGTGAAATAAGTATTTGACCCCTTCGACTTAGTACTTGGTGGCAAAACCCTTGTTGGCAATCACAGAGGTCAGACGTTTCTTGTAGTTGGCCACCAGGTTTCCACACATCTCAGGAGGGATTTTGTCCCACTCCTCTTTGCAGATCCTCTCCAAGTCATTAAGGTCTCGAGGCTGACATTTGGCAACTCGAACCTTCAGCTCCCTCCACAGATATTCTATGGGATTAAGGTCTGGAGACTGGCTAGGCCACTCCAGGACCTTAATGTGCTTCTTCTTCAGCCACTCCTTTGTTGCCTTGGCTGTGTGTTTTGGGTCATTGTCATGCTGGAATACCCATCCATGAGCCATTTTCAATGTCCTGGCTGAGGGAAGGAGGTTCTCACCCAAGATTTGACAGTACATGGCCCCGTCCATCGTCCCTTTGATGCGGTGCAGTTGTCCTGTCCCCTTAGCAGAAAAACACCCCCAAAGCATAATGTTCCCACCTCCATGTTTGACGGTGGGGATGGTGAGTTGAGTTGATGGTGGATTGAGTGGATGGTGAGTTGAGTTGATGCCAAAGAGCTCGATTTTGGTCTCATCTGACCACAACACTTTCACCCAGTTCTCCTCTGAATCATTCAGGCAAACTTCAGACGGGCCTGTACATGTGCTTTCTTGAGTAGGGGGACCTTGCGGGCGCTGCAGGATTTCAGTCCTTCACGGCGTAGTGTGTTACCAATTGTTTTCTTGGTGACTATGGTCCCAGCTGCAAGGTCCTCCCGTCTAGTTCTGGGCTGATTCCTCACCATTCTCATGATCATTGAAACTCCACGAGGTGAGGCCTTTCATGGAGCCCCAGACCGAGGGAGACTGACAGTTCCTTCCATTTGCAAATAATCGCACCAACTGTTGTCACCTTCTCACCAAGCTGCTTGGCGATGGTCTTGTAGCCCATTCCAGCCTTGTGTAGGTCTACAATCTTGTCCCTGACATCCTTGGACAGCTCTTTGGTCTTGGCCATGGTGGAGAGTTTGGAATCTGATTGACTGATTGCTTCTGTGGTCAGGTGTCTTTTATACAGGTAACAAGCTGAGATTATCTCAGTTTATTATCTTAATCTCAGCTCGTTACCTGTGTAAAAGACACCTGGGAGCAAGAAATCTTGCTGATTGATAGGGGATCAAATACTTATTTCACTCATTAAAATGCAAATCAATTTATAACTTTTTTTAAATGCGTTTTTCTGGATTTTTTTTGTTGTTATTCTGTCTCCCACTGTTAAAATACACCTACCATTAAAATTATAGACTGATCAATTCTTTGTCAGTGGGCAAACGTACAAAATCAGCAGGGGATCAAATACTTTTTTCCCTCACTGTACACAATAATAATTGGCTGCAGGTTTACTTAATTCTACAATATAAAGAATCCAAAGCACACTGGCAAGCACAAAAATGGTGCAAAATGGAAGCCAAGCCTTAAGCCAATGTTTCATATGATACACTACATGGTGTTTTGTGTGACAATATTTTGAAATTAAATAGTTCAATTGTCTTGTGTAAGATAAACAGTATGGAAAATGTATGGATGGATAGTTAAACTGTTAGATTTTTACTAAAATTCTTAAACTAATAACACGATCACTGTCTAGACAGCCCACATTTGAACCAGGTCAACTGATTAATTAAAAAGAAGTGCTTCGAAGAATGAGTCATGAGTCGGACGTCACTACAAGACAGCTGGTCGGGGATCACAACAGCAGCTTTGTAACAATTTGTTTAAAAAAAAAAATAAAAAATAAAAAAAAGGAATCATCAGCGGTGGACTAAGGTAGAAATTTTCTATGGCAGGTTTTCTTATGCTGTTATGCCAAGACATGCAGAGCAACCTTCGATGTGATCCTTATACTGAAGATGAAAGTCTATCATAATTCACATCATAAGTATATTAATTCATTCATCTCCAGTAACCATTTTATTGTCACATGGTCACGGTGGATCCGGAGGTTATCCCAGGAACACTGGGCCATGATGTGGAAATACACCCTGGATAGGACACCAGTCCATCATAGTTCAAATAATACAATTTTATCCCTCTATCTTGTCATATGTAATGGATTTGGGTTCTCATTTTAAATGCAGTTCTACAAATAACATTCCCCACAACGACTGTGCGTGAAAAGAATACAATCTACAGCAAACTAACACCTAATTACAGCTAATTTATGTTAGTAAGCCCATCATGCCAGTCTGAATAATGACTAAAGATGAAGTTTATTTTATTGAGAGCCTATCAGCGAATACTGAATTCTTGGAAATTGGCTGGAAAGCAGCTCTGTGTTTCAATGGATTCATTTACATTCAAATTGGAAGTAGTTTACATGCCATTTGGAACATATTTCAAAGGATGAGAGGTTAGTTAAACACTGTGAAGCGAAACGTAACAGAGCTGCTGAGTTGTGTGTGATGGAAAAAGTGTGGCTGCGGGCATCCATATCATTTACACAAAAACCCACACCATGCTTTTTCTTTTATTTTTTTATTTTAATTCAAACTGCCAAGCAAAGTTAATTGTGCAAAGAAGCACTCACTAAATACAGACTTCACTGGAAGAAAAGAAGATAATCAGAAACTAGTAAATCATGAAAGCTGAACATTCTGATTCACTTGGAAGATTTACAATAGGCTGAAGCTAAAATCCGTAGTGTTTCAATAGTGTTCAATCAAAAGTGTCTAATTTAAGTCTTATCAGCTTTTATAGGAGTCATTTTGTGTTCTCAGGCATTTCATAGACGTTCTGGCTTAACAAACTTGTAAAAACAGCACGAAGGGATCTATAAAGTTCCTATACAGTAGATAGGTCCCTAAGGTTACTCTAAAACAAAAACATCAAACTCAGTCAACTAATAACCACAATGAGGTTTTATTGGTTTCCTCAAGTTTGCCACTTTATATTCACATATGCCACAGTATCATTTATTGTTTACACCTAGTTTCCAGGAAAGAAATGAATGAGAAGTTGTATTACTGACATTAGATGCTGCCAAATAAATACATTTATACCACAGTGCAGTTGAGTTCTTCAGTCTGATTTGTCAGAAGGTGTGTTCTTTCGAATAGTTTATAGTTTTTAATGTGTTAGGGACCTGTATTGTGGATGACCCCCTTAATCTAAGTATAATAATAAACTGATTGACAACATAGGCTAATTTATTGAAATAAAAATGTATATTCTTTGATATGATAAAGCTTGGAGAAATTTATTTAATATTTATTGAAGGAGTCTCCAGTGTAAGCACTTTGTAACGGACAGAGGTAAAGCTGTTCTTTTAAGTTTTCCACCATGGGAAAGTCTTCAGGATTGAGGAGATCGGGCCTTGCTGTTTCTCTGTAACATGACATGCTGCTTTTTTGTATTATTAACTTCAAGTGAGAGAAAAAAAGAGTGGCTGGTGAGGAAACGACTGTTCATCAGTCCCTCCAGGATTTTGCCATTTTGCGATCGAAGAAATTTATGCAAAATCAAGCAAACTCCACAATATTCGTCGGAGATTTTCCGCAGATTCGGGCCAAGACGTGTCATGTGACATCATCACAACGCGCATTCAGTCAAAGGCCTCTTCACTTCACGTGCGTTGAACACGAGTACAGCTAAAAGGTCCCATTCAACAACAAACATCACTGCAAAAGACAATTCTAAAACTTTGCAAAACAATTTCATGAAATTGCAATTTCGCCAATTCAAGTAGTTTTCCGCAAAAAAAGCACCTTTAGAAAAAAGCCGCAGCAAAATCAACCATTTTTTGGCCGCAACAATAAAAAAACCCTCCACAAAATCCTGTACAGACGGCTTTATAACTGCTGTAATGTGGGTGATAAAGAGAACCTTCTTCCTCTCTGTCACTCATGCCTCCACTACCTCCCACACACTGGTCACCTCACTGACAACTCAAGGACACTTACGGACAAACTCTTCCCATGTTACTGTCACTTTTGGGCATGTTGCAATATTGCAAGAACACTATTACCACTTCACTGCTGCTAAGGACTAAGACCTGTCTGTCTGTCTGTCTCTCTGTCTATCTATCTATCTATCTATCTATATATATATATATATATATATATATATATATATATATATATATATATATATATATATATATATATATATATATATATACACACACACACATCGTATCTCACAAAAGTGAGTACACCCCTCACATTTTTGTAAATATTTTATTATATCTTTTCATGGGACAACACTGACGAAATGACACTTTGCTACAATGTAAAGTAGTGAGTGTATAGCTTGTATAACAGTGTAACAGGGAACATTTGCTGTTCCCTCAAAATAACTCAACACACAGCAATTAATGTCTAAACCGCTGGCAACAAAAGTGAGTACACCCCTAAGTGAAAATGTCCAAATTGGGCCCAATTAGCCATTTTCCCTCCCCGGTGTCATGTGACTTCTTAGTGTTACAAGATCTCAGGTGTGAATGGGGAGCAGGTGTGTTAAGTTTGGTGTTATCGCTCTCACGCTCTCTCATACTGGTCACTGGAAGTTCAACATGGCACCTCAAACTCTCTGAGGATCTGAAAAAAAGAATTGTTGCTCTGCATAAAGATGGCCTAGGCTATAAGAAGATTGCCAACACCCTGAAACTGAGCTGCAGCACGGTGGCCAAGACCATACAGCGGTTTAACAGGACAGGTTCCACTCAGAACAGGACTCGCCATGGTCGACCAAAGAAGTTGAGTGCACGTGCTCAGCATCATATCCAGAGGTTGGCTTTGCAGAATAGACGTATGAGTGCTGCCAGCATTGCTGCAGAGGCTGAAGGGGTGGGGGGGTCAGCCTGTCAGTGCTCAGACCATACGCCGCACACTGCATCAAATTGGTCTGCATGGCTGTCGTCCCAGAAGGAAGCCTCTTCTAAAGATGATGCACAAGAAAGCCCGCAAACAGTTTGCTGAAGACAAGCAGACTAAGGACATGGATTACTGGAACCATGTCCTGTGGTCTGATGAGACCAAGATAAACTTATTTGGTTCAGATGGTGTCAAGCGTGTGTGGCGGCAACCAGGTGAGGAGTATAAAGACAAGTGTGTCTTGCCTACAGTCAAGAATGGTGGTGGGAGTGTCATGGTCTGGGGCTGCATGAGTGCTGCCGGCACTGGGGAGCTACAGTTCATTGAGGGAACCATGAATGCCAACGTGTACTGTGACATACTGAAGCAGAGCATGATCCCCTCCCTTCGGAAACTGGGCTGCAGGGCAGTATTCCAACATGATAACGACCACAAACACACCTCCAAGACGACCACTGCCTTGCTAAAGAAGCTGAGGGTAAAGGTGATGGACTGGCTAAGACCTAAACCCTATTGAGCATCTGTGGGGCATCCTCAAATGGAAGGTGGAGGAGCGCAAGGTCTCTAACATCCACCAGCTCTGTGATGTCATCATGGAGGAGTGGAAGAGGACTCCAGTGGCAACCTGTGAAGCTCTGGTGAACTCCATGCCCAACAGGGTTAAGGCAGTGCTGGAAAATAATTGTGGCCACACAAAATATTGACACTTTTTCACTGAGGGGTGTACTCACTTTTGTTGCCAGTGGTTTAGACATTAATGGCTGTGTGTTGAGTTATTTTGAGGGGACAGCAAATTTGCACTGTTATACAAGCTGTACACTCACTACTTTACATTGTAGCAAAGTGTAATTTCTTCAGTGTTGTCCCATGAAAAGATTTAATAAAATATGTACAAAAATGTGAGGGGTGTACTCACTTTTGTGAGATACTGTATATTAGTTCTACACACAAGAGATCTGACCACTGTCTTGAAATAAAACATCTGCTCAGAGTCTTGAGGTGTGGTAACTGTGGTGTTAGCGGAATTATTGACTCCAGTCCGTTGAATTATTAGAAAAATAATGTTGTGGCCGTTTTACCACCTCGGGTGTGGTGTTTGACGGCGCATCATCAGTTATTCCTTACATATTGTACATATTTATTACACACTACACATACTACTACATTTTTAAATGCTACTTCGTACTGCTGCTTCATCTGCTTTTCATACTCTCCTATGTCTATAGTGGACTGCTCAAACACTACAACTGCACACAGCTACTATTTATTTTACTACATTTTGCACTCTTGTTCACATACTGTGACTGAACATATGTTGCAGTGTTTACATTTAGGATCTGCACATTACTTACATACTATCTATACTATCTAAGCACACACCATACTTACCAATATATTCTGCATATTTTGTATATACACTGTATTTCTTTCTCTCTTTCCTCTCTCTTCCCCCCTTTTATATTATTATGCCCTTTTTTGTATTGCACAGCTGTAGAGTACCTGAGCCTCAACATAAGCATTTCAATGTACAATTGTCACTGACATTTTGTGCACATGACAAATGAATTTGAAACTTGAATCTGATCTAAATCTGTATGTGAAGGAAATAGGAAGAAATATGAAACAACTGTGCATGCAGCAAAAACGAAGAAACAGACCGTAGGAAACTATTCTGGAATGTATTCATCATTTGTAAAACCTTTCCCCATGAAGCTCACCCTGCTGCCTCATTTTCATTCTGCAAAAATACATCTTTCAGTTCAGACAACCTTCATCTACTTCTTACCTATGTTTCCCTTCCAATCTGTCTCTTTCCCCACCGATATCTGACCTCCTGCTCATTACAAGTAGAGATGTGGAACTGCTAAAAGGACAGACTGTGAAAAGAGAGGACAGAAGGTCCATGGGGCAGTGCTAGTTCCAGACAAAACTGTCCCAGATGACTGCAATCATAGCAAATGTTCCAGCTTTTCTAAACCCCTGAAGATAAGAGAGGGATGAGAGTAGGACAGGGGAAAGTTTGCTTCTCAACTAAAACAGACCTATGTGGAAGCACTTACTCAATGGATATATAAAAGATCATATTAAACAAGACACAATAACTAAATCCATATTTGACTTTCACTCAGTTTCCTTCCACCTCCCAAAAACATGCTGATAGGTAGACTGGAGCCAAAGAGTGCAACTGGTAATATTATTACCATGTGGAATGCCAGATTAATCCCTCTGTTTCAGATGGGAGACTTGGCTTGCACATGGAGTTGGCAATTCAGTTAGTGATCAGTCTCTGACTTCTGTCTCGTTTCCCATTCATGAAGACACCAGATGGTTTGTGCCATCAGTCTGACCATATCACACGAGCACATACTGAAAGAAAAAATAATCTTACTGTCTAAATGTGAAGCTCAAATACAGCCACAGTTCTCTATAAACACAAACCAACAAATATGCAATACATCAGTTCGTCACATTTATACCACAGCACTGCTGAGTTCTTGATTCTGATTGGACAGAAGGTGTTGAATAATTTTCAATAACGGCAGCTCTGACAGTAGTGCCGACTAGTTTATATTAATCTACTGCTTCTAGTCAGTCCCTCCAGGATTTTGCGTTTTCGTGATCGCAGTAATTAACACAAAATCAAGCAAACTCCACAATATTCAGAGGAGCTTGCACTTTTTCCAAAATTACGGCAGATTTTCCACAGATTTGGGCCGAAACGTGTCATGTGACATCATCACAACGTGCATTCAGCCAAAGCCCTCTTTCATTCATGTGCGTCGAACGTGAGTACAGCTCATTCACAAACAAACATCACTGTGAAAGACCATGCAAAACAATTTCATGCAATTGCAATTTTTGAAAGAAGGAGTTTTTCATTAAAAAAACAACAACAACAAAAAAAAAACAACAAAAAAAACGCAAGTTGCATCAAAATTTTTTTAAAAAGCCAGCAAAATCAAGCATTTTTGGCAGCAACAATCACAAAAAAAACTTGAAATCCTATACGGACTGTCTAATACATTTTTGTTTCTATAGTAACAGGTCGCTCCATATAATCTAAGACTACTGAAAAACAGATTTTTTTTAATTGTTATTATTTAACAAAGGCGTCTCACAGTTGATATGGTGAAGCTTTCTGTAAGGAGAAGGAGATGTTTATTTTACATTTATGAAAGGAGTCTCCAGTGTCAGTGCTTTGTAATGGTCAGTAAGTTTCTTGATAAAAGAAGAAGCTGCTTATTAACTTCAACTCTTTCTGCCCATCAACCCTAGCACTGATTATTTTCCTATAACAGCATGCCCTGTCATGTTTTATTCATTACTTATCACATTCTATATACATTTTTGTTCTACTTCTAACCTGCCAACCTCTCTTGATTAGGTCCAATATTAGTCGGCAAGTCGGCAGTGCAGCAAACAGCATGTGGTCGTCCAGAGCCAAACTGATGTGAGTACCATATCTAACTATCTCTAAAGATCTTTTAGAGATTATCTTTACTGGAACATATGGCTCGGAGTCAGATGGTCAATCAAGTGCTTCTGCTAATGAGCAAACTCTGCTAAAGTACAGAGACTTAATGCTTGCATTATTCTATTAAAAATAATAACAGAAAACTGGGCAACCAAATGAGTGTCTGCCTGAGATGATCAACATTCATTATGTAACCGAAATTACTTATAATTACGAGTATTAAAATAGCAACTATATAATGTTTATATCTTTCCTCTAGCAAATCATTTACTCACGAAACTAGCTTTGAGTCAGCAAGCATTATTAGCTTGCGGATTAAATAATTCATAATTATTTTGAAATTGAAAATCAGTCTATGGCTTCATCTGTGGCAGCAGTTCCTATTAAAAAAAAGAAGGAAAAAAAAAACCAAAAACAAGCAGACCAATGTCAGGTTCACAGTGCCCTTTTCTTTCTTTTTTTGGTTTGTTTTCTAGGGAAGTAATGCATATTTATGAGCAGGCAAGCCTGCAAGCAAACATGACAGAAGAAAGAGACTAAAGCAGGCCGTGAAGACACTTCGTGATGCATTATCTGCTTCCAAGTTGGCTTTGAGAAGAAATGGCTTCTCTGTCCTCACACAGAGATCCCATACTTCACCCGCAGGAGACAGCTAAGCTCTCGACAAAGATACACTACACAGTGTCATGTGAGCTCTCAGAGTTTAGTCCTTTCTCTCTTACAAATAAGGACAAGCAGTACCCTGCTGTTTCAAATCAGCCCTGATGTTCTGCCTGTGTCCATCTCCGACAGCAGCTCAAGGCCATATACTCGGGCTGAACATTTTCATATGAAAATAAATTCTTTATAACTGCAGCCTTGAAAGCATGGTGTAATGTTAATTAGTGCTGCTGATTTTGCACGTTTTATTATCGATTTTCTTCTGTTCCCAAATGTAAAACATAGTGTGGTTGGTCTATTACCACATTAATTAACACAAGCAGCCCAAAGAAAAAGGTGCGATATCATCAGCGGTTAAAAACATAGAAAGTGAATGTGTTTGAATGTCCTATGCAGTATGTCTTCCTTGGTCCTCAGTCCAAGCTAACTTGGCATCTCATTTACAGTTAGTACAAAAAATAATAGCTCGACTGCATGCTGTGCTCTACAGTGGCTGGTGGTTTATTACAGAGTGCAGATTATGCGGTTTTGTTGCTATTCTCTCTTTATTCTGTCCTCAGGTCTCATCGGAACTGTAGCCTGTGACTATGGAAGATCATATAATGCCTCCAGTCAAAGATACAGGACACCTTAATGCCACAATAGTCACAGATGGAAACTTGGGAAAGGCACACAGGCTAAAAATGTATGAAGTTTTAGCTTAGTATTAAAACCTAATTTAAATGTAAGGTGAGAAATTATCATAAATCAACTTGACAGTTTCTGATTAGTTTTCTACTAATATTAAAACTTTTAAATCTAATATAGACATTAAAATAATAATAATAATAATAATAATAATAATAATAATAATAATAATAATAATAATAAAATCAGAGGCAAGTTTATTTTTTGCATTCATATTCACATATGAATACACAGCAAAAAGATTACCTAATAATCACAAAGTTTCAGGTAGCATAATATTAGCTAAAGCTAACAAGACAGACGCCTCAAGATATATTATATTATATATATTATATATTATATTACCTTATATTACTTACAGTACATCATGATAAATACAGGCTGACAAAATAATTCACTGGTACTCGGTTACAAATCCAGCTCCAATCCATTTACACAACTTATCCTACTGAGTCACATCCACTAGCAAATATTAAGAACTGTGAACTGAGGTTGAGTTAAAGAGGAAAATTATTAAACTGTATTAAACAGTAATAAACAGAAAACTTACATTTCCAGCAGCTATAATCCTCCCTTAACTCCTACATAAAATGAAAACATATTCTCAGAGCTTTCTCCGGTAAAATGCTGTTCTGTTCTTTTGCTTGAGGTGTCAGTGATTCTTACATTGTGGCAGCATTTTCAATTTTTTTTTTTTTTTTTTTTTTTACATAAGTCTTCACAGACATCACAGCTCTTAATTAATTTTAAATCAATGGAGACAATCTAGAAAGAAGACAACGCCATAGATGTGTCAGTTTAGCCCAACACTTCTCTTACATGGTTAAAAAAAAAAGTAGTAGCTAGTACTACATTTACCACAGTTACTGCAATCTATATTTCACCAGTACATTATATTAAAGGATTTAGTGGTTTGGGGCTTTTAAAAACTTGGATCATTGGCCACCAAATCCAAAATACTTTAAAGGCAGACTTGGGTTGCATTTTCAGCCAAAGTGAAATGGAAACAAATTATTACTGAACGACTTCATTAATTTACAACTTCACAACTTTACTCATAATCATCAAATCATGAACAGAGTTCTGTATTGTAATGAACTGATTAAATAATTGCACAATAAATTCAAAGCCTGTCACACTTGAGTGACTAGTGCTGGTCTGATTGCTTCTTCAAAGCAAAGCAGAGGCATGAAGAGAAGTTTCAAGTAGAAGAGGCTAGATAATCTCGTTCTCATTTCAATGTCTACAACGTCGGTTCATCTAATGAGTCATTACAAAGCCTCTCAACAGCAGGCCTTCAATTTCCAGATACCAAAAGCACCAAGCCAAATCCCTCCAAGCTGTCTCATTTTCCAAAAAGAAAAATGGAGGTTTCCACTTTCTGTGTAGCTCAAGATAAGATTCAATGGCCTAGCCTTTGCATGGATTAAGAGACAGCTACATGATATTCTAGATTATATTCTGTTATAACACATCGCTGTAGAAATCTTTAATCTGATTGCTCAGAAGGTGTGGATTAATTTTCTATAAGAGCACGGCTCTGACGATAGCACCTGCTCCATTTTAATGCGCTTGTTCTCATACGTTACAGTTTCTATAGCAGCGGCTACTTCACATGCACTTACATGGCTTATAAATGCCACATAATCTAAACCCTGTAATAAATGGCTTAAAATGTGTTGTTATTTAACAAAAAAAAAATATATAATCATTGATATTGTGAAACTTTCTGTAAGGAGGAGTTTATTTAACATTTTTGGAAGGAGTCTCCAGTGTCAGCGCCTTGTAACATCATTTTCAGTAACCACTGTATCCTGGTCAGGGATACATACATTCACACCTAGGGGCAATTGCCTACATGCATATATGTTTTAAAGCAGTTCCTTTAAGTTTTCCACCATGGGAAAGTCTTCAGTCTTCAAGATGGAGGACATTGTGTTTTGCAGTTTCTGTATAACATGACAAGCTGCATTTGTTTGTCTTATTAACTTCAAGAGAAAGTGAGGGAACAACTATAGTTATATAGTGAATATATAGTTATATAAGTGAATGATAACAGTTCCGTGGATGTTCCACAACATTAAATGTACCTACAAATGGATAAAAAGTATGATGTGTTATAAAAAACAATTAGCTTTGGCAAGTTGCTGTAGCATAAGAGGAATAAAACACTTCAGGACATGCTGTTATAGGAAAATAATAACTTCTTAGTATATTAAATATTTGGGAATGTTCCCTCTATATCTCTCATCTAATGGAAAAATTACACTTGCCATCCTCACAGTCAGCAAAACATCACAACATAACAGGCAGTGAAGCTGGGCAAAAGCGAATCGATATCATCCGCTTCACGGCCTAAAAGCTTCTGTACATGAGAGCAACATATGGATCAGCACAACCAGGACAGAAAGCAAAAATCATACGGACATGACGTCATCACTAAGAAAGGAATACACCGGGCCATGAGGCAAAATGGCCTGCTGAGCCGAGGCTGTTTCTCAAAAGCCTAAAAGGCACAGGGAGGGTGGCAGTTCAGTTCAGGAGGAAGGAATCAATCTGTGTCAACCCACTCTATTTGTTTACAGGACAGATCATAAAATTGCAAAGTAGCACTTTACCGCACGGTTAACATGGATCACATCTAGTCTTGATAACACCTGCAACATGTAGGCATGTAAGATACTCATGCACGTGCTCTCAAAAAGGAAGAATTCATACAAAGCTGGGGGAAAAAAAACATGTGATCTGTTAGAAGGTCAGAAAATGAACCATAAGCTGTTTTTTTTCCCAGTAAATGTGCTGCATAATTGTTCTGTAAATGTAAAG
This sequence comes from Cranoglanis bouderius, assembly GCA_023630585.1. Lineage (NCBI taxonomy): Eukaryota > Metazoa > Chordata > Actinopteri > Siluriformes > Cranoglanididae > Cranoglanis > Cranoglanis bouderius. The sequence goes on from CM042537.1 coordinate 29,359,705, forward strand.
GTCAGTTTGGGCATTAAGCAGATTTGTAGCCCTTTAACTCACAAGCAACCATTTGCTAGTTATGTTGTGAATTCTCTTCACACAGGTCACTGAGGGGTAAAATGTAATTAATATGGTATGGAGCTCTACAATCGTAGAACAAGGGGTTATTTAAGGGTTCGTTGGATAATTGATTATAACTTAGCATCCTAAAAGGGTTCTACTTTCTGAGAGAGAAGCACTGTTGTAAAACTGGATAACCAAATAACTTTTCCCTGTTCAAAATTTTCTCTGAGTGTAATCAAGAAGACACATTAATCCATGCAGGTCCCATACACAGCATTCATTGTCAAACATTACAGCAAAAGGCCAGGGTGAGGAAATTCTTATTGTTTATAACATGCTCTATTATTAACTTTAAAAGCTGTGCTCATTTTCAACCTTCATCCCTCCTGCTGCATATCATACCTTCTAGAGGAGCCTAGATTTGGATTAACTTTACACACTTTCACTTGCACAAGACGCCATTGCATGCTAAATCAGGATGTGCATCACATGCAATTGCTTTAAAGACTACATGGGAAGTCTGGTCTCCTATGTGGCAATGAAATGTTTAGCAAAGTGTCTATATTATTCATAACTCCTGATGAAATTCGATCTTTTAGTGAATCAAAATACCAAATATCATGCTGTTCATTCATTTAACGCAAAATGAATCTTGTAAACAACTGTCAGGCATTGAAATGGTAATGAATATGACCACCATCTCAAACTTACATAACATAATAGCATCGATATCTTGTTACAGTGACACCTGTCAAGGGGTGGGATATATTAGGCAGCAAGTGAACAGTCAGTTCTCAAAGTTGATGTGCTGGAAGCAGGAAAAATGGGCAAGCATAAGGATCTGAGCAACTTTGACAAGGGCAAAATTGATGGCTAGTTGAATGGGTCAGAGCATCTCCAAAACAGCAGGTCTTGTGGGGTGTTCCCGATATGCAGTGTTCAGTACCTACCAAAAGTTGTCCAAGGAAGGACAACCAGTGAACCGGTGACAGGGTCATGGGCACCCAAGTTTCACTGATGCTCGTGGGGAGCAAAGACTGGTTTGATCCCACAGAAGAGCTACTGTAGCACAAATTGCTGAAAATGTTAATGCTGGCTATGATAGAAAGGTGTCAGAACACACAGTGCATTACAGCTTGTGTAGCTGCAGACTGGTCAGAGTGCCCATGCTGATCCCTGTCCACCACCAAAAGCTCCCACAATGGGCACATGAGCATCAGAACTGGACCATGGAGCAATGGAAGAAGGTGGCCTGGTCTGGTTCATCACATTTTCTTTTACATCATGTGGATGGCCAGGTTCATGTGCATCACTCACCTGGGGAAGAGATGGCACCAGGATGCACTATGGGAAGAAGACAAGCCAGTGAAGGCAGTGTGATGCTCTGGACAATGTTCTGCTGAGAAACCTTGGGTCCTGGGTTTAATCTGGATGTTACTTTGACAGGTACCACCTACCTAAACATTGTTACAGACCAAGTACTTCGTGGCAACAGTATTGCCTAATAGCAGTGGGCTCTTTCAGCAGGATAATGCACCCTGCCACACTGAAAAAATTGTTCAGGAATGGTTTGAAGAACATGACAGAGTTCAAGGTGTTGACTTGACCTCCAAATTCCCCAGATCTCAATTCAATCTAGCATCTCTGGTATGTGCTGGACAAACAAGTCAGATCCATGGAGGCCCCACCTAACAACTTACAGGACTTAAAGGATCTGCTGCTAATGTCTTAGTGCCAGATACCACAGCACACCTTCAGAGGTCTTGCGGAGTCCATGCCTCAATGGGTCAGAGTTGTTATGGTGCCACAAGGGGGACCTACACAATATTAGACAGGTGGTTTTAATGTTATGGCTGATCAGTGTATCAGAGCCAGTCAGACTCACAGCTAAATAAGCGCTGCAGTTCTGTTTGATTATTTGCATTTGTTTAAAAAATTCTGTTTGTTTATTGGTTTATAGGTGTAGTAGCTAGCTGTCACTAGCATCTGGAAAAGTCTTATGATGATTTCACTTATGAGGCAAGACAGAATGCAACAGGATGTTTATAACAGATGGAACAGATAAAAACAACACAAACAGACATGTACGTCAGTAACAGACACTGGTGCTTCCCCTATTTCAAAAACCACCAGCTGCCTCTGACGTAGAAATCTCTAGCAGGTAAAATGGTTATGTACATACTGTACACGTCATGATGTGAATTCACAGTGTTGCACATTATGTAGTTCTGTGTACCGTGCTACTGCACTGTTATGTGTTGATCCAAAAGAAACAACATTTATTTCCAGTGTATACGAGATACATGGAGGAACGACAATAAAATTGACTTGCCTTGACTTGCCGCACACCATATCATCTACTTCCTGCATATGAAGGAACTTTACCTTGCACAAGTTCCCACTGCACGTTACTCAGGAAGCACATGTAGTAATCTCTAGCAGTTTGAAGATGTGTCAACTCTGTACACATCATGTTGTGAATTCTCTCCACACTGGTGGCTGATGTATAAAATGCATGGCCTTCTGGATCCCTACATACTATTTTAAAATGGTTCTTCAATGGCTGTTTAATAGTTCTTAGTCTGCTAAAAGGGTTCTGCTTGGAACGCTTTGTGATTTTTAAAAAATAAATAAATAAATATATAAAAATAAAAACTGTTGTACAACCAAATAACATATAATGGTTCTACTGTACATTAGAGTTGTCAGGAAGCCATATTAGTCCATTATAAATAAATGTTTTTTTTTGTTTTTTTTTAATTTAGCAGAAAGCCAGGATGGGGAAATTCTTGCTGTTCATATCATGCACTATATTTCTATTTAAAAGCTTTGTGCTCATTTTCAACCCTGATCCCGAGTTCTGCACGATACCATCTACAGCCTGCATCTAGAGGAACTTTGCACACTTTCCCTCGCACAAGATCCCATTGCATGCTAAATCGAGATGTGCGTGAAGAAATCTTTAGCAGCGATCAATTCGAGCAGGGGTGTACACACATTTATTTATTTATTTATTTATTTCATTTCCAGTCCGTGCACACACACACACGCGCGCGCGCGCGCGCGCTCCGGCTCTACTGCATGTGCCAATGCAAGTTCATCATTCACCCGCTCTGTAATGCTGACTGATTTGGGAGAATTGCCCATGATTACCCCGGGCTGAACCAGCCGTGACAGCAATCGCAGGAATCTTCCAGAAAAACATTTTTGATAAAACATCCCATCACGCGCTCAGACAGCGTGACGATTTTAACAATAGAACAAAAAGCGCGTGCGTGAGCATCCCGGAGAGATGCTTACCTCAAATCCGGCTCCACTTTTCTTCCCGAAAGCACGACGTTAACACGGTCCCAGAACGATAACGAGCGAGTCTCCGGTGCTCACGGACAGCCCGGGATCGGTGCTGTACTCTTTGTGTTTAAGCAGGAACCCATGAGGAAAGGATCAAGCTACTCACAAGCGACCCAACATAAACGGGAAGTGTCGGGCTGTCACCCAGCCTCCGGGCCGCCTATCCGTATTAAACCCCCCCCTCCCCCTCTTTCACATGTTCCCCTTATTCACACCTCCTCCTCTTCTTTTCCTCCTCCTCTTCTTCTTCTCTCAGTGATTTTGCTTTACCGACCTGCACGTCTTAAGAACGCCAAACAGTGTAAACCGGTCCACCAATATAAACTAACTAGAGGGCGGGGCATGCATATGCAAATCAAGTATGTAAACGAAGCGTGGAAAGCCACGCCCCATGTTTGTGTTCAGCGCGAGTGCACATTTTGGGTTATCAGTAAAACTGAGATGAGATGATTGCATGTCTGTTTTACTTTTCATATCGCGAGGAATATAAACATTAAATCTGATACAAATTATCCACATAATGAGCCAATTCCAAATCAAAGCCATCCATCTTCACTAACCATGACATCCTGGTCAGGGTCGCAAACTGTAGTCCATCCCCAGCAGACTGGGTGTAACAGGAATACACCCAGAATGGGATGTCAGTCCATCACACTGCACCATGCACACACATACACACTCTCTTTCACACCTAGGGGCAATTTAGTATAGCTGATCCACCTACTGACATGTTTTTGGGAGGTTTGAGGAAACTAGAGAACCCACAGGAAACCCGTGTGGACATCAGGGGTGTAACCTGGCCTTGGGCAGATTTTTTTCTTTAGCCCCGAATAATTCTCCACTTGGAGCTGTTTGTCACTATGTAACTTGAACGTCAGTAAAAGAAAACGGCAATGTTGTAATTTTGTATCTCCAGTGGACGGAGTGTTGTATTTTATCCACAGTGAACAGAGGCGAGACCAATCAGAGAGGGAAAATACGTGGAAATACTCGTGTCTTATTGGTTGACAGGTCTCAATTCTGCCAAATGCTAGCTCACATGGTCAGTTAGTGTGAAGGGAAAATAGATATATGCCGAATTTGTATTATTTTATTTATTTATTTATTTGTTTGTTTATTTTACCAGTAAAGGGGTTGAAACTGAAACATTAACAACCTCTCATGCTGAGCAGGATAACAAGGTGTGTAAATGTCTATATGAGTTACAAGGGCAGCTAAACCCATACAATGATAGATTAGTTGTGCCTCCCCTTGGCTCGTGACACCAAACTAGCCTAGTCTCGTGTTAGATAGCCGAAAAGTTTTAGATTTTATCGGGCTCATAGTCCTGCAAACAGTGATAACACCCGAGGCAAGTTTTATGATAAATCCAACTTTTTTGTCCAATTTTCACTTTAAAAAAAAAAATAATAATAATCCTCACATGCACGAGAAAAAAATGCATGGAAACTATTTAGAATCTGCTAACACCCCCCAATGGACATGCAGAGAAACTTCACACAGACAGACAATCAAGTCTCAGGATCGGACCTGGAACCCTGGAGCTGTGATGTGGCAGCACTACCGCTTGCATCACCCCATGAGGTTAAGGAATTGTTCAACCTAAAATTTAATTTAAACAATTTTCCTCTCACTCTGCTACCGAAATGTACAGTATCTATATTCAGTACAAATAATCTACACCATTCTGGTACAAACTCAGGTTAATATCATATCTGGTTAATAAAATATATTACATTATTTAAGCATGAAGACAAGAATGAAAGCTAATACTCAAAAAAGCTGCCATTTCCTGTGTTTCACTGTTTCATTACCATATAACATGTAGGGTTCTTCCTCAGGCAGTTTTTCTTTGCCACTGCCACTTCTGGCTTATTCATTATAGGATCTACTGTAAATCTACTCCAGGATTTCTGTAAAGGTGCTTTGTGACAGTGTCTATTGTTAAAAGTGCTATTCAAATAAAAATCGAATTGAATCTATTCATCTATTCACTTTTTATCCAAGTGAGGCAGCTTGCAGCTGTCAGTAGTACAAGTACTCCGGAAGTGAGTTTCCAGCTCCAAGGAAATTGTAGAAAGAACAGAGATGGAACAGTGAGTCACAGCTAAACATGAGGGTTTGGATAAGTGCTAGTAATCAGGCCTGGCATGAATGGCAGTTCTGGGCTTGTAATATATAACATTATGTCTTTCTCTGTATGTTTGTCTGAGGTATGTTACAACAGACCTTTGTAGATGAGACTCTGCAGAACATATTGAAGAAATGTCACTTGGTTGTGACACCTTTTTGATTTTTGCTGTATGAGCCTCAACGATCCATTCTTTTTTTTTTCTAGGCAAGGTTCCTGCTTACAGTCTGGGTGCAGAATAATTTTTTTTTTTTGTCAGAACACTTCCATCAAACAGCAGTGCTTCAAATAACCAAACATTAGTCACCAAGTAGTTCAAAACTACAAGTAATGTAATCTTAATACATTCAGTAATAATACACATAATAACAACAATATTACAGTGATATACACTCTATAATTTGCTGGGTTAAAATAACCCAATTTGGGTTCATTCAGAAACTTGTTGTTTCTGATATGAAATAACCCAGCATGGTTTGTTTTAGCACAGTGAGATTGGGTTAGGATGTTGACCCAGCATGATGGACTGATACTTTAAACCAGATTGGGGTAAAAAATAAATAAATACTTCATTGCTGAGCTATTGACACTCAAGTTGTTATGGTTACAGTGTGCTTGTCATGGTAGCAGCTTTTTTTCTTTTTTTCATATTAGCACAAAAGAAGCTTCAGGCAGCCCCCCCCCCCCCCCCCCCCCAAAAAAAAAAAAAAAAAAAAAAAAAAAACCTATTGTGAAAGCAGCCTTACTTAATTCAAACATGACAACTCTATCATATTTGGATGGTGAGTGACAAATATCAAAAGCAGGATTAGAATGAACTCGACTCCTGAGTTATAATCTGTGATAATGTTGCAGAGTAAACTCAAGGTAATTTTTAACTTCCTAGAAGTCTTATGTTAATACTTAGCTGAAAATCAGGTAACAATGTTAACTGTAAATATAAGTATGTACAAATTTAATCTCATCTCTAAAATTGGTCTTATTAATTACAAGAAACCACCTTAAGCCTTATTTTCTCCTTAATGTTTGTTAGTATACATTTTGTCAGCAGGCTCAAACTGGCTATCAAGCCAAAATACATGTTTAAAAGGTTATAGCCTAGTTAATGTCTAGGGAAATATAACTTTGAAACGTTCAACTGAAATATAAATTACGTTAAATACGAACAAAAACTTACATTTCTTGCGATTGCAGCTGATTTGTTTGCTTCACACTTTTTTCTGGTTGCCGCTCTGTCTGAACAGACACAATGGAAATTTCCAGAAAAATTATCTTGACTCAATGTGCCTGTTCATTTTCACATCTGTATCCCCAATCCAGCATGTTGTGTTGCCCATTATCAACCCAATTTGGATCACGTCGACCCAACTACCTGACCCAGCAAATGAGCTGTAAAAATAACCCACCGAAAGAAACCATCAAAGACACAAATTACCTCAAAAAGCAGATGAAAACACACTAAGATGCACACACAAAAAGATACTAAGAGAGTGCTGAGGGTATTAAAGGAGTTTTCACAATTTGTCCCTTTCAGAGTGAAATGTGGTCTTAAATTGATGGTGCATGACTGTGACCATGTGACCATGATAAACAATCTCTGACCCCTTTAAAAACAACCTACAAGTGAACTGTACTCATATGTGGACCAGGTTTGAGGGCAGTATGTTTTGCAAGAGAGTTTAGAATCTCAGGGTTTTCTATAGACCTAAAGCTGTAATTTTCCATCACTGATAAAAAACAATTTTTTTTTTTTTTTTTTTTTGGCAAAAACAGCTATCACTGGTGGGAGACCACAGTCAATGTTTGAAAGGAGAGCTGGATTAAACACCCGCTGTATTCAACACATGAAAATTTAATAAAGAGATAAAATTTCTGTTTGCTGAAAAGGAAACGAAAATGGGTGACAGCAGTATTGCATCAAAGTACACATTAAATCTATGCCAGATAAAATGAGGGCATAAGTGCATGTGTACAAATGATCAAATGAGGTCAAGGATACACTTTTTTTTAATCGAATTGGAATTTTGAATGTAAGTGCCAATTTTGGGAGTAGTCTGACAGCTTAATCATTCTAAAAGAACCAGAAAGATTGTAAACTCCATAAAGGTCCACATACACTGATGTTTGGTTGCAATTAAAAGAATTACTGTACACATGAAAACAAACTAATGTTCATGTACTCCTATCAGAAGAATCTGGGTCTTAAAGGCTGTGAAGGAAGCTCCAGGTTAAATAAATCTGAGCAATTCATTGCATTATTGTATATTAAAAAAAAAAAAAACAGCTTCACTGACTTTTGAAATGTTGTCACTCACAGACGATAGCAAATGAGACAGAAATTAGGCCCTGATTAGTAGCTTCATGCAGGCGGTGAACTTCCATGGATTAATCTGTAGGCATCAAGGGCTTCAACTTGATGTGAGCAATATACAATGAGACTATGGAGTGAGAAGAAGAGGGAGTGCATGGTTTTGGATCATCTGCAGTTTAACAGTAAAATCTAGTAGGGCAGCCAGTAAATAGTTGCAGTAGTCAAGCAATAAGATGACAAGAGCCTCTGCAGGGATCTTCTTTCTGGTATACAGAGTGAATCTGAGATCACCATGCTGTGGGCTGTAAAGGCAAACTGGTCACCATTTGTTCCCCCAAGGATACTGGTGGACCTTGATGGTAGTGTTGTGTTGATTCAAAATACTTACTATAAGGTCAGTGTGAGGTAGGTTGCCAGTTTGTGTGGGAAGGTGTCAAAATCTAATGCCAATTTTATTCAGGAATACAAAACTCTAGCACTTCTCACCACGGAGGTCTACAGCAAGACAGTATCCCCTTCATTTCTGCTTCAGCTTCAGGTTTTAATTCTACCCTTCATACGTAATCGCATGTGGCACTTCCTTTGGGCTTCAGAACAGCAAATGTTCCCCACAGCATCACACTGCCACCAGCAACCTGTGAACAGGAAACTCTATGGACCCATGCTGCTTGTGTCTATTCATATCCTTCCATCAGAATCATTCAAAAGAAACCTGGATTTGTCTGAATAGGGAACTTTTTTCCACTTCTTGTTCCCAATGGTGCAACTGTCTAAGCCACAGGTTCCCAAACCTGTTCCTGGAGTACCCGCTGTCCTGCACATTTCAGTTTTTTCCCGCTCCGACACACTCACTTCAACTCAGGTTAATTAGCTGATTAGTTGAATCAGGTGTGTTTGGAACAGGGAAAACATGCAGGACATGGGGTTCTCCATGACCAGGGTTGGGAACGTTGGGTCTAGGCAATTATTCTATGGTCAAGAGATTTCAATTCTGACAATATCACAACCATTCTAGTAAGAGAGCACAATTGGCCATGATCTCTAGGTAGGAGGGTACAAGTACAACCCTGGAAAATTGCAGGTGTCTAGTGAAATAGGCAGTTAGTGCTCTCTTCCAAGCGTGTTTAGTTGCCTTATGATGTTGCAGATGTGTCTGGCTTCATATTTTTCAAGAAAGCATGTATTCCCAGATTTGTAACTGTTGTGCAGTAGGAAAGAACCATCTAGTTGGGCTGAGTTCATTTCCTGTTCCTCAACAGAAGAAATCTGTGTTTCTTTACTGACAACAGTGGCACCCATAATGGTCCTTGAATGTTGTACTCTATACAAGAAAAAGTCTCTGATTTACTAAGATCCTAAATAAAAGGTGTTCATTTAAGTGTATAATCTGATACATTGCACATGCATTTAGTGGCTGTATTGTGGGTGGTTTACAAACAACAATTATGCAATCACATCACAAAGTAGAGGGAGGAAATAATAATTAAATAAGGCTTTTGAATCTGCTAAATGTTCTCAATAGCCATGACGTTTGGATCTTAAAGAGACTTCTGGATGAGTAAAACTAAAACTTGTCCAATGTATGCATAATTGTACTTCAACTATAATGCTGATTAAAGGTTTTATTCACCAAATATATGTGAATAAAAACCTTTTTGCAGGCTCTTTGAATGCTGATTTCATAGAAGGTGTGAATGTGCAGCAAATATCTAATATGAAACCAATTTTACCACTGTCTACCACTTTACTAGTCATGATTTTGAGAACCTGTCTCATCATTTAAAGATACTGCTACATAATTTAGAGAAACTTAATGCTTTTAATTTGTCTTCAAAGAGTGGAAATAGGTCTCATAAATGTAACACCTCTCTTTTGGTCTTTAATTTACACAAGCAAACATCAGTGCTGAAGTGACTTCCAGGTGGTGGTAAATCACACTATGGGAGTCATCTATTTGCATAGGTACAATCTCCCCAATTTCTTTATTGACAGATGCAAACCTTCATACATCCTTGTAGTAATCCAGCTTGCATGTTTTTAAGGTGTTCTTAAGTCACAAGTGTAAACCTTTAGTAAATCAGAGCCCAATACGTGTTGCATTCTAGATGAAATTCTGCACATCAGTGTGGAATTCAGATGTGGATGTCTGGCAATGATCAATCTGTTTGCTTAAGATTCCCACTCTTAACCTATCTGATCCATAAGATTCTTTCATCCACAGGATTGCAGCACCCAGGGATTTGCTTTTTGCCCCATTCTCGATAAACCCTTGTAACAGTTATACATGGAAAGGAATGAGAGATGTTCAGGATGTTTGGTGATAAAACTGGCAAGCTTACTACCTAGCACCAACTATCAATTGCTTTTCAATATATATATATATATATATATATATATATATATATATATATATATATATATATATATATATATATATATATATATATATATATATATATATATATATATATATATATATATATATGAAAAGCAGCTCTTACTGTGTAGTCCACATGCTTTTCATCAAGCCAGTGTTTTAACTACTTAAGCAGCAGAGAAACGATTATGCATATGTGTATCCCCTATTCAACCCTGAGCTTTCACATAATAATGATAAACAGGAGATATAAGGAGGGAGAACTGGGACAGGGCAGAGGATAAACCCCCCCACCCCCCACCCCCCATCTGTATTGTTCCAGCGTGGATTTGGTGCTTAAGCAGCATGGCTGTGATTAGGAATCAGAGCCATCTGCTAGTCTTTGAGAAAGGAGAATGGAGAAAACCTCACACACACACACACACACACACACACACACACACACACACACACACACAATGGAGCAAAAACACAGAACAGTTCCCTGATTGGAGATGATGGCTAGGGTGGGCCTGCGCTGCACTGTGCTAAAGCTTCACACAGATCAGAAGTTAATATGACAAGGCAACCTATCTAACCGAACACAGACACTCTGCCCTACATCATTCTTTGGAATAGCAACAAGGGTAAGGCTGTACATATTAAATGCATAAAACCACTGCATACCATCTGGACTCGCACACGATCCACACGTACATGCTCCTCAAATACTCTGCGCTGGATACTGTCATTTTAAACAAGTTGACTTGGGAAAACAAGAAGCGTTGCCTAGCAACCCGCCTCTACTTTAAAATACATGTCCAGATACGTTTCAGATCCGAAGTCACTGGCAGATTTCACAAGCATCACATCTGTTATCACCCAAGTATTACTCTGTCAGTTAGCCTACTTTCAATCAACAGTCATTTATACTACATAGGCTGTTTCTTTGTTTTAGAAGGTAGAGTTTATTAGGAGCCATGTGGATAGTCTTTGATACTTCTCTTGCATAATACACTCCAAACCTTCCTGTTATCTTCCTGTTTCCTGCTCCAGCTCCACTAAGACTATACCTCCAATCATTTTTACATGTTCCTCTTGATAATTGTGTTCTACTAGCTGGTTGACAAATAAAAAGAAAAATGAACATAAAGTAAGGTGTTTGACCACCACGAACCACAAGAACAGATTCAAAGTGCCTTGGCATAGATTTGACAAGTCTCTGGAACTGTACTGGAGGGATGAACACTATTCTTCCAAAAGATATTCATTCAGTTGGTGTTTTGATGATGGTGGTTGTGGAGAGCACTGCCTAATAAATCGCTTCAAAATCTCTCATAGATAGATAGTGTTCAGTCGAACCATTAAGTGAGTCCTCATGTGGATGGGTCGGGGTCGTCCTGGAAGTCACCTCTACCATTAGTAATTAATCAGAATAATTTTGCATTGATTTGCATTGATTTGCATTGTCCCTCTAAGGAGACAAGTGGCTCCAAATTATACCAGCAAAATTCCCTCAAATCATAACAGAATCCCTGTTTTTTTTTTCCTTTTTGTCCTGTAAGAAAATGTAAATTATTTTGAAATTCAACCCCATTTTGATTTTAAAAAAAAAAATTATGATGAAGCAAATATCTTACGGATGTTATCAACTTCATGAAGTTGCACCCCATATAAATCAGAAAACAAATTTCTGGTCATTCATGCTACATTTGTGCCATAAAAATCAAACAAACTAGATTCTGTAATACTAATATGTGTTTCTACTGTGTTTGTGTGACTCCAGCCTGGTATTACACATTGTGTAACCAATCACCATTGGACTGTGCTTCTAGTCCCACCCCCAGAACCATTCAGTCTTGTTGGTGCTAGAAACAATACAACTATACAACTAGGATCTTTGCATTGATTCCAATTTAAGCACAAACAATCAAATTAATTCAATTTTTTTTTTTTAATTTAACGGACAATTTAGAGATGCCCACAACACATGTCTTTGTCATTGTATATGTCTGAATACAACAGTTACATTTTAATGCTTAAACATTATTGATGAAGTCATGACTATAAAAAAAAAACATCAGTTTGAAATGGTTATTTTTTTTAATTGATCACAGAACTTCACGTTACCAATATTTTGAAGCAGAGAATAAACACTTCTCTGTCCAATCATTTATAAAACTTTCCATTTTCATTGTCACTTCACTAATCAGACCAGAGACAATAAATGATATAAAACAAATCTATGGAAGTTTGTGAGAACTCTTTCCTTTCTCAGTGGGCTACCTGTGATTGGCCACAACAGAGGATCTGCTACAGAAGACGCAATGTTTGGTTCATGCTTGGTTCAATCCTCTGAAATATTTTTCTAGGTCCGCATCCAGACCACCAGTTGATGACCCCTTCCATTAAACCTCAACAGCTCTGACCTATGGTTAAAGTGGATTCTTCCTCACTTTAGATAAAAGCATCTGCCAAGTGAATTTACACATTTCTATCTCCAGCCTTAGTCTGTTTGACCTTAAATATAGATATCTGTGATATCTGCCAGTGATCTCTGCTCTGTATTTGCCTCCTACATCTCTGGCTCAGTAAGTGTTACAGTTGGAAGGAGTTCAGAAAGAATAGTGATTCATGCACGCTGACTCCATCTTAGACTTCTACAGAAGTTTTCATTTTGGCCCACAATGGTTAGGACAAATCACAGGGTGGTGGAAGGTTTCAGATGGAGTGGTGTATCCTATCTGCAGGAGTGCTCTTGGTCAGCAGCAGCCAGAGTCATTCAGAGTCGGGGATATTACTCATTTAGCTCATGAGGTGTGCTGAAATCCACCCACCCGAATCAGAGGCTATCACTCACACAGCCCTCAGCTATGATTCATCACGTGTAGGCCTCGGTTTAATTCTGCTCTCATTTACATATCTGTGTGTGAGCGAGTGACCAGAAAGTATTTTTTAACTGTATTTTCACACATATACCGTATATTAGCAATGCCTAGTTTCGTGTTCATGCATGGCAGTCAAAGGAGCATTTAGAAGCTAAAAATGCTGAAAGGCCACCATAGCTAGAATAATAAACACTGCCCACCATCAAAAGAGCATGATCCATCTGCGAAGCATGAGCTGCAAACAGAGCATCATTGGTAAACATATTGCATAAGCCGCTCCATGTGCTTTACACCCCCCTGCATGCATCACCATACACAATTTCCAAGCTGCTAAATATAAGCACAAAATGGATACAAACACCTGCCAAACATAAAGACGCTCACTGTCTTCAGACACAGCTGTCGGTGTGGGAGAAGTCAAATCGGCAGCTGTGGTGAGAAACAGCACATCCTTAGTTAATTGTGACCAATTTGTGTAGTAATTGAGCTCATGTGACATATTTATTTATTATTATTTTTTTCCCATAGAAAAAGCTTATTTATGCTCATAGGGCTACATTCTTGGCAACTGACATAAATGTACATAAGCATTCAAAAAAAGCCTGTCATCATTATCACTTTTACTCATCTTGGTCCTGAGTCATGTAACATAAAGCTGTGACATATAGCACATTCTGAGTTGACATACATTTGAATGCCATGATGGCTGACTTGGTAACTCAATGTATTTCAGCACATCAGAGTAAATGGTCTGCACTTATATAGCACATTTTAACCTTAGCGGTTCTACAAAGCACTTTACACTGTTTCTCATTCACCCATACACTCACACACCATGCAAGGCGCTAGCCTGCCATCAGGAGCAATTTAAGGTTCAAGGACACTATGGCATGTGGAGGGGCTGGGGATCGAACCGCCAACCCTGTGATTAATGGACAGCCCACTCTACCCCAGAGACACAACCACGACTAGTCTGACAGACCCCGACTAGTCCCATAATAGCGATGATGTTTGATGTTACATGTCAAACATTAAAACAAGACTCACTCTGATTTAGTGTCAGCAAATAGTACATACATAACTCATTACAAGTCATTACAGTGCAGGATAAGTGATACAGAAAATGCATGGATGGATGAATAGATAATATGATCAGAATATCTACTTACCTAATAATAGTGTGTAGTCATATTGTCTATGTTAATGCCTACATTGGCATTAATAGACCAAAAATGCTAACTGTGATTAATTTACAATAGTTTCCCAATCAAAAATTGATGACCTTCACAATAGGAAATGTAATCAAATGGCCTTGTTTGAAATAAGATTTAGAATGAGAGACACCTATTAAAGTATTTTGTTACATACTGCATAAATAAGAAGTGTTTGCGTGGGCATGGCGCCCACTGCTTTTTTTCTTTTCCTCCTTAAGCTATGTTTCTTTCTTTTTTTTTTCTGTTTCCCAGATTTCATTTTATCCTGTAAGATAGTAGTGCCATTTATGTCTTAGTCCTCATCTTGCATTCTTGTGGTTCCTTTAAAAAAAATAAATAAATAAAATTAAAAAAAATTTGTTTCATAGACATCTTTAAATTGTCACAGTGATTTAACATATGCATAAGGTACAGTATAAAGCTGTTAAGGGTTCTGGGATACAAACAGATTGAAATTCTGCAGCTTGTTTTTCCATGCCTGAGCAGGAGGTGTCAGGTCTCAGCTCAGTACTTCATTTAATTAATGGCAAAAGCAGAGAGCAGACCTCATAATTAATGTAGTTTGATAAACAGAATTTCCTATTAGTGTGGGTCGCACCTCAGCACCACTGCTCCCATATAAAGAACCCAGGCCCTTATTAGTTACCTGTGTGTGGGTGTGTGTGTGTGTATATATATATGCATGCTCATGTAGCTTTCCCCATGGCAGAAATACATAACTGTTTGGACATTTGGATCCTATTGGTTTTTTTAATTAATTAATAAATAAATAAATAAATAAATAAATAAATAAATAAACTCTTCTGGATATTAAGCTTAGGGTTAAGTGCTACCAACGCATTATTTAGCTACAAAAGTACATAAGCCAACTGAATAAAGTCAGTCACAAAGATGCAAGGCAATTCAGTTGATCATATTCATTTAATCAAACCTGAAAATTTACCAAAAATAGAAAAACGTAAATGAAATGAACGAGAGCCTGAGCTTTTGCTGTTTACTCCATGAAATCAAATCCTTCTTTAACATTAGGACTACTGCTTATTTTCCACTCATATTGCAAAAGTTTGTACATCTAACCCTTTTATCCTTACTTTCTTTTTGATTTCTGGACCTTTCCACTCCATCACAGTCACAGTCAGTACCAAATGCATCCTGGTTTTGTACTTCTAACTGAAATCAGGCCTTTAGTTTTATTCTACTCACTTTCTCCAGGCTCTCTCCATCTTTCCGCCACACTCCTCATTTCCATTACTTACTCATTTAGCTGCTGAGCTGAGCTTTTTAGTCGGGTCACAGGTGCAGCACTCAGTCCTGCAGAAGCACATAATCATTTGATGGATGTGTTGAGAAAAGAGCTTTCATTAAAAAAAAAACATTGAAAAAAACAAAAAACAAACCTCTAACATGAAGCCACAATGCATGGCACAAGAGGAGATGCAGTCAACTGCACAATTGTTGGCACCCTTTAAAAATGGGCAAAAATAGTATGCATAAATAATGTTGATGGAATGAATCAAATCAAATCAAATGAATCAAAGCGTTTTATCCTGGTCAGAGTCACAGTTGATCCAAAGTCTCTTGGGAACACTGGGTGTGAACTTTGCAGGGCACCATGCATATATACACATTCACACACTCATTCATAAAAAGTGCCGATTTAGAGCAGCCTGAGAACTCAAAGGAATCTCACATGAACACAAGGAGAACATGCAAAACACTTCACAGACAGCAACCCAAGCATAGGATTGAGCCAGGGACTGTGGAGCTGTGAAGTGACAACACTACTCATTGCGCCACAGTGACAGCCGCTGTTTCTAATATTATCTTATATATCTAGTTATAATCTTTTATATATTATAACGAGAGAGAACACTAGCTCTAAGATAGTTATACAGTGGAGGGACTTTGTAAAAACAAATGGCTGTAATTCCTAAACAGTAAATGCAAAAGCTGAAAGTCTACACTTCAATCGCATCTCGATTGCTTCATTTCAAATCCATTGTGGTGGTATACAGAGGCAAAATTATGAAAATTGTGTCACTGTCCAAATACTTATGGACCCAAATGGGGTGGGAAACCCAGTAGATTCAAAATTCACTGGTATCCGGGGACGACCATGTCAGACCTTCCTGCGGCCCCTGTAAAAAAGGAGCCTACAATACTTTAATAGCTTTTAGCAATTGCAAAACATTGTGAAACAGTTACAGAAATTATTGTATTGTGGGATGCTTGTAGGTCAGGTTTTTATTGCAAAAAAAAAAAAAAAAGAATAAGGAAAACCCAACCCAACAGCCCAAAGCTAAAAACTGTTAATCGATGTGTGTAAATGGGTAACGCTGAGCTGTTAATTAGCTTAAGAGTGATGTTTTGACACTGGTCATTGCCCTGTTCTTTTGCACCTTAGTTTACATTATTGCTTAGCTTAAGTTGCTTAGCAAAGCAAAAGTGTAGAGTAAATGTTCTCTCTAAAAAACATCTGGTCTTGACCTGACCCCCAAGCTCAGATGGTCCAGAACCACTACATGTATTGGAAACATCATATTATTAATAATAGCATTTCATTCAGTTGTGTAATAACCCTGAAACGTCTTGACCTGAAATGATAACTCATGAAGGATGTATGATACACAACTAAATCACATAGAAAGAAGGGGCATATATCCACATGAACATCCTGTAGAAAAGAGAAAGTTACCACCCTGTAGTCCCAGTTGGTCCATAATAAATGGGGGGAAAAGTTTCTCATGTCTGCTTAGTAGAAATCTGCCAGTGTGTTGTGAGCTCCAGAAGGAAACAGTGAAAAGATTCAGTGACTTCCAGCTTTTGATTGTCAGGCAGATTGGACAGTGGTTACAGTGACCCAGCACAGATGGGCAAGTTTACACATTACAAATATATTACCTACTAACAATCTCTCCCCATTTCCTTCTCTTTCTCTCTGTAGCCTCTGAGCTCTGTGATGCTGCAGACAAATTTATTTCCGTAACAAAAAGCTTATATAATATGATGAGCATTTCTCAGAAAGCAGATTTGAGGATTTTCCTGTAAATGTTTTTGATTATCTTATTCTTTTCATCCTCTAGTCTTTCATCTTTTCATTTCCTCCTCGTGTTCTCATGTCTTGTTTCTCTCCTAATGTCCCAATTTCAAAAATCCTTGAAAAATTGCATGATGTCCTCCCCATATCTCTCATTTCATCTTTCTGATATATCTCTATGAAATGACAGTGATCTCCTTTTCTTCATCTTGCCATCAAACTACTTACTAGTCAAACATTTTGAATAGTCTTAATCTTTTGTTTTAGTTCACATTATAATGACAATAAACACATACTAATTCATACTAACAAATAAACACATACTAACACTTTCTTGTTGACCCACACGTTCTTGTGGTTCTTCCCTAAACTGTTGCACACAATTGTATAGGATGTCTTTGTCTGCTGTAGCATTACAATTTCCCTTCACTGGAACTAAAAGGCACAAACATGTTCCAGCATCACAATGCCCCTGTGCACAAAGGGAGCTCCATGAAGACATGGTTTACCAAGGTTGGAGTGAAAGAACTTGAGTGGCCTGCACAGAGCCCTGACCTCAATCCAACTGAACACCTTTAGGATGAATTGGGATGACGGCTGAGCACCAGGCCTTCTTACCTGACATCACTAATGCTCTTGTGACTGAATGAGCACAATTTTCCACAGCCACGCTCCAAAATCTAGTGGAAAGCCTTCCCATAAGAATGTAGGTTATTATAAAAGCAGAGCAGGAACAAATCTGGATTGGGATGTTCAAAACACACATATGGGTGTGATGGTGAGGTGTCCACAAACTTCTGGCCATACAGTGTAGGTGTGTGATACAAAATTCAAAGTACACTGTTTTTATTTGGGGGAACAAACTGAAGTACCAAGACAGTTTAAATAAAGTACATGAAAATGGTGGGCACGTTTTAGCTACAAAGTGGATTAATGTGTGGTACAAAAAAAAATAGAACTGGTTATTTTGTTTTTTAACCACTGTTGAATGCTCAATACTAATTAGTCGGGAAGTGTTGATTAATTTTCTATAACAACAGCTCTGATAGTAGTTGCAGCTGCGAGGGAAATCACAGGTTTATACAGTATTAATGGTAAAATACATCAGTATTTGTAAAAACTGTTCAGTAATTTCAGACAATTTACAGGGACTGGTATGGAGGACACATCACATAATCCACGTATAATAATAAAAAAAAGAACAGATTTTAAAAATATGTTGTTAGTTAATAAATAATCCAAAATACACTTGCTGATATGGTGACGTTTTCTGGAAGCAGTTGTTTGTTTAAAAATTCTGGAAGGAGTCTCCATGTCAGTGCTTTGTAACGGTCAGAGATAAAGCTTGGGAAACTCTACAGGATTTTTCTGTAACATGACCAGCTGGTGAGGAAACAAGTTATAACATAAATGACAACAGGAACTAACTTGTTAGTGGACATTCCATACCATTAACTGTAACTGTATATGGATAAAAACTATGAAATCTCATTCTTTAATGTATGGCATTTGGCAGATGCCCTTACCCAGAGCGACTTACATTTATTTCACTTAGACATCTGAGCAATTGAGGGTTAAGGGCCTTGCTCAAGGGCCCAACAGTGGCAGCTTGGTGGTGCTGGGATTTGAACTCATGACTTTCTGACCAGTAGCCCAATGTCTTAACCACTAAGCTACCACTGCCCCAAAAGAAAATGAGGAATAAAACACATGGGAAAATAATCAACTATGAAGTGGTAACATTGATTATTTTCGTATAACAGCATGCCTTGTTGTGTATTAATAATTAATGTATAAGAATGGTAAGATTGGACAAGAATTTGGTTACTGAATTAAACCTTGTTATTAGAAAATAATTTGGTGGCTTCCAAGGTGGTACATAGAAACCTTTACAATGAGTAAAGAAGTACGGTGAAGCATGTATCAACACAGTAAGGCATTTTTGTTTAGATATTTAATTTAGTTAATTATTTAATTAGGTCTTTAAGCTACTATTGTTGTGAGGGTGGGTCAATGGCAAAGAATAAACGAGAGAGAAAAGTCTTAACTCTGCTCCCAGGAGTGGTTTCTGTAGTAACTATGTCAAATAAATTATTTTATTTTATTTCATTTTATTTTATTTTATTTTATTTTGAACTCTTTTATCTCTTCATCATTTACATATTCTGTGTTCACTGAAAGACTGTGATTTGCACTGAAGGATTTTTGGTCAATAAAAAGGATTGTGGATGGTCCTTCTCTCATCTCTCCACGACCCCTATGACCTCACTTCCTGACAACTTACCACCTTATCTCATAGTCTTTTTAATCCATAGTGATTAACCAGCTTTATGATGTTTATACCAGTCAGTTAATAGCTAGACCTTGTCTCACTTTTTTGTGTCTTGGTACTTACAATCTTGTAACTAAAAATAATTACCCAGTACTTTGGAGTTTGTAGCACACACTAACCCGCTTAATACCTAAACCTTACGGGCTCATATAAGAGAGTGCTACTCATGGATTTAGATAGGACATAAGCGTGGAATTAGGGAATAATAGCCAAAGAGCCACTAACCTGCCCTTAATCTGCTAGTGTACGTACATTATATCTACAACCCCAATTCCAAAAAAGTTGGGACGCTGTGTAAAATGTAAATAAAAACAGAATGCAATGATTTGCAAATATCATAAACCAATATGTTATTCACAATAGAACATAGAAAACATATCAAATGTTTAAACTGAGGAAATGTACCATTTAAAGAAAAAAAAAAGGTAATTTTGAATTTCATGGCCGCAACACATCTCAAAAAAGTTGGGACGGGGGCAACAAAAGGGTAGGAAAGTAAGTGTTACTAAAAAGAAACAGCTGGAGGAACATTTTGCAACTAATTAGGTTAATTGGCAACAGGTCAGTAACATGATTATATAAAAAGAGTATCTTAGAGAGGCAGAGTCTTTCAGAAGTAAAGATGGGATGGAATCTGGATGGAAGCATCTGTTGCTCTAAAACCTGCACTGATGCATTGATGGTGCCTTTCCAGATGTACAAGCTGCCCATTCCATAGACACTAAAGCACCCCCATACCATCAGAGATGCAGGCTTTTGAACTGAGCACTGATAAAAAAAGCTCCTCTTTAGTACTCTTTAGTTTAGAGGACGCTGCGTCCATGGTTTCCAAAAAGAATTTCAAATTTCGATTCGTCTGACTACAGAACAGTTTTCCACTTTGCCTCAGTCCATTTTAAATGGGCTCTGGCCCAGAGAAGATGGCAGGGTTTCTGGATCATGTTCACATATGGCTTCTTCTTTGCATGATAGAGCTTTAACCAGCATTCGTGGATGGCACGAGTTCTGGAGGTGTTTCTGAGCCCATGCAGTGATTTCCATTACAGAATCATGCCTGTTTTTAATGCAATGCCGCCCGAGGGCATGCAATATTGATTTTCACCCTTGTCCATTGCACACAGAGATTTCTCCAGATACTCTGAATCTTTTGATGAAATTATGTACTGTAGATGATGAGATATTCATAGTCTTCGCAATGTTAGGTTGAGGAAAATTATTCTGAAATTGTTCCACAAATTGTAGATGCAGTTTTTCGCAGATTAGTGAACCTCTGCCCAACTTTACTTCTGAAAGACTCTGTCTCTCTAAGATACTCTTTCCATACCCAATCATGTTACTGACCTGTTGCCAATTAACCTCCAGCTATTTCTTTTTAGTAACACTTACTTTTCCAGCCTTTTGTTGCTTCCGTCCCAACTTTTTTGGAATTTGGGTTGTAATTTTATGTTCAGCCCATTTATGAGTCCAATCTGCACAATGGGAAAATTTACTTCATTTTGATGTAATGACCGCGGCCTTATTTATTTGAAACATGTTCAGGATAAACCAGTGTCTGCAAGCTAAACATAATCCAATGAAACAGGGTATTTAACGTGTTAATAAATCAAATGTCTTTGAAATTTTTGACACAGATTTTGCATTAAACATCATTTCTAAGGACATGAATGACAATAAATCATGCTTAACTTCCCCTAAAATGACCGCAAGCATATTATTTTCTTTATATTGTGACCACTGCATATATAACCCTGCTAACTTATATATATATATATATATATATATATATATATATATATATATATATATATATATATATAGATATATATATAGATATAGATATAGATATAGATATATATATAGATATATATAGATAGATAGATATATAGATAGATAGATAGATAGATGTATTTGCTGTTTGTGCTCTCAGACTCATCCTTTTTTTTCTCTTTTGCTTGCTTCCATTTTAAATTTATCTGCAGTGGGAACCTGCTACCAATCTACAAATGTAAATGTGCAAACATTACATCTTATAACGTAAAAGATACAAATAATAATAAAATGTACACCAAGCAATGACTGAAGATTACAGTTTTGCAAATTAAGTGTGGAGAAATGTTCATGAGCCAAAAAACCTGGGGGGAAAAAAACGTCAGCCTTTAAATTTTGATATGTTGCAATAATAATTTACACTTTATTTCTGTGGGAGAACACAGAATCTGTATAGCAGACTGACCTTGTGTGAGGATACAGTACCTCTATATCAGATGCCACACGGGAGGGTACATGTTTCATAACGTCTTGTAAAAGAATATCTAACAGTAGAGATAGAAGTAGGGAGAAAAAATAATTAAATGAAAGCACAGAAGATCCTGGAATTTTATAGACACTTTGCACACTGCTCTTTGTTACATTATGCATGAAATCAGTTGTCCACAGCCTTTTATCCACACACAACAGTTTGTTTTAGATTTACACATGAACAGGACGATAATAGGACAGAATATACTAGCACTAAAAATATCCAGCTGATCTGCATTTCACTTTCCCCCACAGTTCTAGGCACAGATCCAACCTGCAGAATCACTGTAAGGATTAAAAGCAGTCCTACTTTATGTGTTTAATGCACTCTAGTCCTGCAGCAGTTTACTCTGCTATAGCAGATTAGAAATGACTTAATAAAAATTCACAAGTGATGATGCAAAGCTGGTTTAGGTCAGCCAGTTGAGGTGTTTTAGTTTCATATTAATTATGTTGTACCGTCAGTGTGCCTTCACATAGCGGGTGCTCATTTACATATCCATGAGCCCCTATAGCCTTATTTTGTTTTTTAATATCTTTGTTTTATTAGATGAACAGTTTGCTGTTAATTTAGGAATATGTTGTTTGTTTGTCTGTGCCTGTGTGTATCCTATCAGAAAATTGTTTTATGGTTGTTTGTGTTACCGTCAAGTGGAAGTCAGGTGGGTTTCTCTGGCCAGTTCAGTTCTGTGGCTAATCAACTACAGAAAAAGGTTAAAAAGGTGTTTTGAGTTCATTAGCTGATTAGAGCTCTTCTCAGGTCGACATTGCTGTATTATAAATTCTTTATTTTAATATTTTTGAGATACTGGATTTTTGTGTAACGAATCTAGACTATATGCTGGGGATAGTGGTAGCTCAGTGGTTAAGATGTTAGGCTAGTGATTGGAAGGTTGTGAGTTCAAATCCCAACACTGCCAAGCCACCACTGTTGGGCCCTCAACTGCTCAGATGTATAAATGTAAGTTACTCTGGATAAGAGTGTCTGCCAAATTCTGTAAATATGAAAGTTCCACTTTTTGAATCAAATTATGGAAAAAAATTAAATTTTCCACGATATTCAAATTTTTTGAGATGCACCTGTAGTTGTACTCCATTTCTCCACACAGTGTTGTTAAGGAGTGCCATCTGTAGGTGACAGTAATACAGCACAGATGACTGTGTGGCACTGATTCTTATTTATATCTATATATTTCCATACCTAATATTACTTCTTATTATTTAGTTATTATTTAGTTAGGTTTTTTTTTTTAATGTTGACAGCTACAGCAGATTATTATTATTATTATTATTATTATTATTATTATTATTATTATTATTATTATTATTATTATTGCCTGGTTTAAAACCTTTCTTTTACATAGCCCAAATGGTGAATGACCAAAATAGTTAAAAAATAAAATAAAATAAAATGTGGGAAGAATGCACCCTGGAAGGGAGACCAGTCCATCACAAGGCTCCATGCACATCACACATTCACACACTCATTCATACACTCATTTAGCATAGCTGATCCACCTACTGGCATGGTTTTTGGAGGGAACCGGAGAACTCCACAAGAACATGTGGGGAACATGTACAGGAACTTCACACAGACACTAACCTGAGCTCAGGATCATCTGCAGTATGCGCATGTGGTTACAGGAAATGAAACCAAACTAAAACCATGGAGAGTTTGACCTCTGATGGTCAGGAAGAGGTCTCTGGTTGTATTTGTGTTAGTTTGTGCATCTTCAATTCTGGGTGATGTCAGGCAGGCAGGTATGGACCCAAGTGCAGGTATACCAGACTTTATTAAACTTTGCAATCAGAACAGACGTAATCCAAGAACAAGGTCCGGGTGCAGGCAAAGGTCAGGCGATTAACAAACAACATGAACTAGGCAAGACTATGGGCAAAACCGGAACAGGCATCAAAACCAGAAAGACAACATAGCAATGTACAATGAACACAAAGAACTCAGAACGTATACTTCATGAGGTGAATGTGCAGTGAGGGTGCTTAAATATTGTGTGTGTAATTGAGTCTAGCTGAATGCAATCGGTAGTCGGGTGAACGTGAACGTGAGACTGCCTGTGATGGCTGCGAGTTGTAGTCCGTGATGGCCATGTTTGTAGGCCGCGCTATGTTCTGGGAATTGGGGTTCACCACCGATTCCGCCATTGACATGATAGGTAACATGATGAATATTCTAAAAGTTATAATATCTTGACATTGAGCGGAGGTGACAAAGTCATGAATGGTAAAAAGGGTCAGGGTTTATGAAGATATGTAGTAGATGCCTTAAACTGATGAGGTTTCTTCTTGCAGTTCTTCAGAAGCCAGATTTCTCTCAACCCTCTTTCTTCAGTTGATAATTGTGAAGGTGAAGTGGAGGTGGTGGTTGTTTTTTTCCCCAGTCTGTCTCTTTTGTATTCCCAAGGGTTAGCGCATCACAAAAGCACTGAGTCACTGCTTACTGGTTAATGAGGACCCTTTCATTAGACAAAAGACGTCTACGTGGGTGGGCAGCACTATTTTTCATAGACAGACAAACACATAATCCATAAAACAGCACAAATGGCTTTATATTTACTTGACAGGAAATACACCTCAAGCTGAGGTCTGAGTTCTAATAAGGACATAGAATCAAGACAACAACTGACAGTGCTTGCAATAAATAGTTTATTCAGACCAGAAAAATAGACATCAAATATTTATATACTGTACACACATTCTTTAGAAACATTAATAATTTAATCAGTTCCATCACGGTCAATAACATTCAATGGTCATCATACACTGGTTCTGATACAAAATAACAGACACTGAAAATAGACGGAACATTTCATATTTGACGCTTGAGATTTCAAAGAACGTAAACACAGATGACAAAACAGACATTCACAATCAAACATCAATGAAATATAACACAATATTCTGTCACATTGTTACAGTTTCAATGGATTCAACCATGCAGCTTAAATCTTGAACAGATTTAAATGGCACTGATTGCGTTTGCTTTTACAAAGCACCTTAAATACAGTCTTCCACTAAACCACAACGGTGACTTGTGCTCTTGATGCCTGAGGAACTAATGTCCTTTCTTTTTCCTGCTGCTGTACGTGTGTGGTGGTCTGGGAAAACCTGTCACATGACAAAGTATTGGGTTTTGACAAAAATTAAGTTTTGGTTAGTAATATAGTTTTATCTCTCTATTTTAAGAAACCATAAATATGTTTTTACCAAAATTATGTATTTATTTACTTTATAAACTTGCCTTGAAAAGAACCATTTTAAAAAATGCAGCTGTAAATGCAGTCAGTCTGCCTAAATACAGTACTGTGCAAAAGTTTTAGGCACCCTATTTTTTTTCTAGTACAAACTTTGTTATAGATTTTTTATTTTATGACTTCTACATTATCAAGTCAGTACAAAAAACATTTTAGATTCCCAAACATTAGTTTTCAAGCACACAATTAAATGTCGTATGTCATTGAAGAAAGCAGCATATTACGTAAGAGACAACTTTTCAGACAGAAAACACAATGAAGGCTGCTGGGTTTTGCTGTAAAAATAAGAAGCGAGTGCGAACGTTAAAGTCTCCAGAAGAACTGTGTCTGTTTCTGCAAGATGCTCAATAAAACTTACCAGCTCATTTCCCTTATAAACTGCACAAGTTTATTTTTATTTTTTTGTCACACCAAATACTGACTCTGTTTCATTTACTTCTGTTAACTGCTCTTTACGGTATTTTTGTTTATAAATTTAATTTCGTTATTTTGAAGGCATCTTTGCTCTACAGCATTTCTTTGCATGTGTCTAAAACGTCTACACAGTACTGTATGTCCAAAACCTTGATAACTGAATGTGTTTTTCTCAAGATTTGATCAAGCTGTTGGATAGAAATGTGCCGTCATGTAAAAGACATAAGCCTAATCAATTCAGTTTGTACACAGATGCTGGCTTTCTGAATGTATGTGTTGCTCCGGCACCGTCACATCACCATCAAAACAGAGAAGGGCATTTAGGCACTCTGTAGAGATGATAGCAGACCGCTCTTAAATGCCATGAATGACTTTTGCCTTGTGCTTGTGTTTAAATGCTATGAGTGCTTTTTAATTCAGGTAATGAGACAGAGACTGATGGGTGATGCTGATAAATCAGTGTCTCATTTCACACTGTATACTTATCAATTTTTTTCCAATTTGTTATGTTGCTGTGTTGTAGTTTTTTTCCCATATAGAGGTAGGCAAGGCATCTTCCAGTAGAGATGGAATGGAGTTAATGGAGTTAAATGCCATTTTCTCCCTTTTCACTTTGGGAGTATTAATTGAAAATGATAGAACTTGTTAAGATACATGCAAAACAGTTCAGTTCAGGCAAGCCTGTAGTTTCCACAACTATATATAGTGGAAAATGTCAAAATTTGCAAAAGTGAAGGGTTTTCCCACGCAGCCGCACACATATACTGCCTCTTACAGCAGATATCAGTCAGTACTTCAAAATGTAATTTCCGCCCTCGAACATGCAAGGCACATCCTATGTGATGAGGATGTAAAAGAGCAAGTTGTAATAATAACAGGATGACATTTAACCCGTCAGTTGACATTCACAGTCAGACTGTGCTCTGATAACAGGAAACGTTTCATCTAGGCACAGTGCTAAAGAAACTTTGGCTTGTTTCTTTCATAGTTTCTCTTATGGTTGAGGTACAAGAGAAATAAAATGAGCTAATCACAGAAAAGTGATTATACCAACCTTTCTGCATAAAATCCTGCATTAGTCCAACTCATCATGCCCAGATCAGATTTTCCTTGTCAGGAATGAGACAATAGAAGAAGCAGGGAATTATAAAGGATTTAAAACATACAGGGTCACCTGTTTCCAGACGGTAGAGCCAATATTTCAGATCACAGCTGGATGGTGCTGTCGCTCACTGTCTCTCTCAGGAGTTTAATGGCTGCAGTCCGGAATTGCGGCAGATAGACAGGAACGTTTGAATCGCTGGCTTTCGAATTCTTGCATTCCAGCTCAGGTCTGAAATCTGGAATCTGCTCCTCTGTTCCATCTTCCTCCTTAAACTCCTCCTCCGGCTCATCTTCTTCTCCCGCTTCATTCATTCCCATGTAGTAGAGTTCTTTGGAAACTTGTATGCTCTCTGAAGCTTCATCCTCTTGTTCTGACGTTTCAGAAAACTCCTCCACCGAGTTGTAGGAGCAAGAGTTTCGAGGATTGAGACCATCAGAAGAGGAATGGCTCTCCAGCTCGCAGAGGCCTCCAGGGAAGGAGCCGGAGATGTCGGAGTTATTGGCAGAGAAGTTGCCCTCGTCGCTGGAGCTGCTGAGACTCTCCTGCTGCTTCCTTTGGAGGACAGGCTGATCAAACACCAGGACTGTGGAATACGTTACAGACGACTGACCTGATGTTTCAGGGGTTGCAGCTGCATTGGACGCATCGAGCGAAAGAGGATCTAATGATCCTTCTATGGATGAGAGATTGTTGCTTTGGTCTTCTGTATCGAGTGAATGATGAAGGAGTGCCTTCTCTTCTTGGTCTTCTTCCAGAACGAAAAGTTTCTCAACAATCTCCACCTCACACACATTTTCAGACATCGGCAGAAGTGGACAAGCAGTAAGGCCCTCATGATGACCGAACAGGTTGCCATCCAACTGCAAAGAGATTAATTCATGTTATTCGTGTTAAATAAAGTTTTTTTTGGGTTTTTTTACTGCTAGACAATGCTTTTACTTTCCCTCTCATTGATTTCTGTTCACACTGTTTGGTCTTTTTACTTTGTTTTTAGTTACACAAATATTTAGACAAATATCATTTACAGAGTAAACCCACTGACATTGAAGAAATCAATAGTATGCTAAATGTTATCATTAACATATCCACTTATGATATACTGTACAGTTAAGTGCATACCCTCAGGATGCAAGTTTAGGTTTTACATATTCTCCTTCATCATCACAAGTAACAAAAAGTTATACATAAATATATTAATAGTAGATCAATCAAAATTATACCCATGGATGTGATATAAATAGCACTTTTATTACTTGCATTTAAGATCTCCTCCTGCTTGTGTAGTATTTTTTATTTTTTTTCAAAAACCTATTTTTTCTCTAACTGTATTTCCACTCTTTGGTCGTATTTCTTCAATTTCTAAATGATAGTTGTCACTGTTTGTAATGGCACCTCTAAACATTGTGATCTCTTTTTATACCATTCACAAGTTTTGCCAGTAGAAAGTTACTCGAGTGTCACATAAACGAAGAGGCAGCAGATGCAAGTGAAGATTTATTAAAGTGATGTGAAAAACAAACAACAAAACATTGAAAACCAGAATCATGAACACAAACTAGGGATACTAGGTAAAACACGCAGAGAAAGAATGAGTCTGTGGCATAAATGACAAAACACGAGCAGAACAACGGAAACTTGACAGTGAGGTGCTCAAGCACTAGAACATAATGAGGTGCTAATGAGGGTGAGATGAGGAACATGTGAGCATGATTACGACATGTGATGGGGTCATGTGACGTGCTGGGGCTGATGGGTAATGTAGTTATAACCATGACAGAACCCCCCTTTAACGTGCAGCTCTCGCCGCATGAAACCAGTTCGAGAGGGGGTCCTGGACAGCCAGACAAGACGTGCCCCGGGTGATCAGGGTTCTCAGGAGCGCCACCCACCGTGGAGCCAGAGGGAGATACGATGCCCCCCACCAGGCAACGAGGTGGAGCGATCTGCTCTGCACAGCCAAGGGGTGGCGAGACATCCAAGGTGGAGCACGAGTGCAGAGCGACAACCACCGTGAAGCCACAGGGCGGAGCGACGTCCTCCACAAAGCCAGAGGGGGGAGCAAGATTCTCTGCAAAGCCAGGGGGGGATCGATGTCCTCCACAAAGCCTTGGGGTGGGAGGATGGGGGGAGGGTGACGTCCTCCGCAAAGCCAGAGGGGGGAGCGATGTCCTCCGCAAAGCAAGGAGGAGAAACAAGATCCTCAGTGGAGTAGGGAGGTGGAGCGACATCCACAGCGGAGCAGGGAGGTGGAGCGAAGTCGTCAGTGGAGCAGGGAAGCGGATCGATGTCTTCAGCGGAGCAGGGAGACGGATCGAAGTCCTCAGCGGAGCAGGGAGGCGGATCGATGTCCTCAGCTGAGCAGGGAGGTGGAGCGAAGTCCGAAGCAGAGCCGGGTGGCGGGGTGACATCCAAAGCACAGCAGGGAGACAGAGTGGTGCCCATGGCAAGGCCGTGAGCGGTAATAGCATCCTCTGCACGGCTTAGGGGCTGGGGGACGTCCTCAGCGGAGCTAGGAGGCAGAGCGACATCCTCAGCGGAGCAAAGAGGCAGAGCGACATCCAAAGTGGGGCAGGGAAGGTGGGAGATGGTTTTAGTTGGGTCGGTAGCCCCCTCAAAAATCCTGAGTGGCTCTGACCCAACTTCCCTTCCCCTGTTGCTCCCACAGCAGGTGGTTCCTCTCTAGGAGGGCTTCCTGGACAGCAAAAAAATCTGCTGCATCCATCTTTTAGGTCAAGCTTTCTGACACATAAATGAAGAGCCAGCGGATGCGAGTGCAGATTTATTAAAGTGATGTGCAAAACAAACAACAAAACATTGCTAGTCTCTGCTTTGTGTCTCTGGCTCAGCACAATTGCGTTGTAGAGCTGCACTGGATTCTGGAACTCTGAGTGCAATGTTTGCTGTCTCCACTACTACTACACTGGATTTCTCATTAATATGACATCAGATTGTTTTTGGAGCTACAGTGAAATCTAACCATGTTTAATTTTGTTAAAATCTTTTTCTCCTATTAAATAGCATTGGCCATTGAGCCCTTTTTCTCAAAAAAAAAAGCCTCTTTTTCCCCATTGGCCCTTATCTATCATGGCCCCCTAATAATCTCCATCCCTGAATTAGCTACATCACTCTCCTCTCCTCTCCACCAATAGCTGGTGTGTGGGGGGCGTTCTGGCGCACTATGGCTGCCGTCGCACTATCCAGGTGGATGCTACACAGTGGTGGTGGTTTGGTGGAGAGTTTCCCCCCCATACTATGTAAAGCGCTTTGAGTGCCTAGAAAAGCACTATATACATCTAAGGAATTATTATTATTTGTATTATTATTATTATTATTATTATTATTATTATTATTATTATTATTAATCAGACTAATTGTTATTTCAGTTTTGAGCGAAGTATTTTATATAATTATGAACTGGGCTGAAAAGTATGGAGCACAAAAAAATGAATCAAAGTATTCAGCGTCTTTCTCTCTCTTAAACTTTCAATTCGATTCAATTCAATTTTATTTGTATAGCGCTTTTAACAATGGTCATTATCCCAAAGCAGCTTTACAGAAACATATAAATTCAGGATGTAGATTTTAAATGCATGAAATTATCCCCAATGAGCAAGCCAGAGGCAACGGCGACAGTGGCAAGGAAAAACTCCCTGAAACGCTATGAGGAAGAAACCTTTAGAGGAACCAGACTCAAAGGGAACCCATCCTCATCTGGGTGACGCCGGATAGTGTAATAATAAATAAACCCATTCTATAAATGTGCTAATACTACATGGTCAAATAGTGCAGTTGTGTAACCAGGAAAATTCATTACAGTTTTTACATGAAGTCTGTTTTGTTGAACTTCTCCACTGTTCACTGATGGAGTGATGGACTTGAGTACAAAACTGTTTGTGGCAATTGTAGTTGTAGCCATCATAGCATAAATGTTCATATGAATTGAGGTCCAAAGCCATCTTTATGGTTTTAAGTGGTAACATCCTCAGTAATCTCAATGATCTTCCTCAGCAGCAGCAACTACCGAGTGCTCATTTCCTACCCACCAACCTGAGTGTCACTTCAATTAATGAACCTGGTGTAGACAAACTGTAAAACAGAGGCACACTTTTCATTTGGCCAGTGACTGTATGTCAACTGTATGCCCCTGTCAGCAGTAACACTTCTGAGAACAAAATATTTCTCATTAACGACACATTTAAAGTCTGACCTTTTTGAAATCTATCCCCTTGGCCCAAGAGCAGTTGTTGGGATTTGGGACGTCCTTCCACATGAGCTTCTTCAATCTGAAGAGAAAATGGATTTGAATTTGAGGATATAGAAAAAAAAAATAGAGAGAGAAAATAAGATTTCAGTTCATATCCACATGCCCAAACTAATTTACAACCTGCAGGGATGTTTAAACAGTGTGACTAAGCCACTATGTCAGTAAGATCAATGGAATCAGTAGGGATCAATGGGATCATATATATACAGAACAGCCTCTGCATACATTCTACTACCATCTGGAACGGTACTGTCGTAATGAACATTATATTTCCAAAAGCAGTGTTTTAGTGTTGGTGGTAGAAAGCGCTGTCCAACACATAATTCCAAAATATCCCATCGGTGTTCAAGTGGGCTGAGATCTGGTGACTGTGAAGCATATAATTTGTCACATCAAACCATTTAGTGAACCCAAATGCCCTTTGGATGGGGGTGGGATCATCCTGGAAGAGACCACTTCCCTCAGGACAGAAATGCCATTCCCAAAATGCCATCTCCATTATCACATGATAATGGAGATCAGTCAGAAGAACTGAAGACAAGTGGACACAAATCATGCCAAAAATAAATGCCCCAAGCAGCATAACAGAGCCGCTGTTTTATGTTGTTCCCTGTTCTTAACATCATTATGAAGTACACGGATAGCCTCAATAAAACTTTTTAATGTTTTAAAAAAAACATGACAAAAGATTATTTTTTTATACAGTAATATATATGAAACCTCAGACAAGATGTATGTAAATCTGTTGATTCTAACCATTGTTACAAATGAATGACCAACAGCCCACTCTGCATAAACAGAGCCACATATCCATATTTATTTGATGGAGCAGACTTTCTTTTCTTCATTACTGGCCATACTCACTGCCTTTGCATATTAGTGAGCTGTATATCACTGAGTAAACAGGATGAAGGTCATTTGTAACTCTACATAAGAACAGATGATGCATAGAATTATCCTAAAAGGTGCCTGTAAAGTAAAACCAATGTGATGGTGATAATGAACCCTGTAATCAAATGCATTCGCAGAGAACAGGTGGATTTTATAACCAGTGTGCCCTTGAACACAGCACTGAGCTGCCATGCTGTGCATTATGTACTCCAGAAAACTCTCTTTCGTTTGTCCTCTGCACTCATGGTCATTGAACCATTAGGGTTTCTGCAGTCCTGTCACTGTCATGTTTCATTCTGCCAGTCGGTACATAAGTGCGGACAGAATCAATAACAATTGTACCATGCTCAAGCCAACAACGTTTGCTATTTAATCGGTATTTTAAAGTGATAATCTTGTTTTACATAATGTTTTTTTTTTTTTATCACATTCTGTTTGTTCTGTCCACTTTTGTTTAGCTCTGATACGATTTTCCCTGACAATACCAAGAACGTTTAGAGGCAGACGATGACTTACTGGTTTTGCGAGATGATCAAAGTGACAAACAGGACGACAAAGAGGAAGGCGATGATCATGAGAAGAATGTAGGCTGCAGGGTCACTTCGCACAGCTGCAAAACAACAGCACAGTTCTGAGACGGATTAAAGGACATGCTGAGATTTACCTCAGACACCCAGAGATGTGGTGTACAATAAATTTGCCAGGTCACACATACACATCACAGTTTGAGAAATGTTACCCATCTATATTATATTATATTCAGCTAGTGCACATCTGGTTGGTATCTATCATACTATGTCTTCATCAGCAGAAGAATCATGTATTGTTTAACAGCTGCAGAAGTGTTTGGATTGTTCAAACTTCCCCTATAATTAAAATAGTGTCCTCCAAGTTTTAAATCCTTGCCAATTGTTCTGTTTAACTACTACTTTGTCATACAATTTTCAAATGTGCCAACATATAGCATTTTTACAATTTTTTTCTGAAAAAGGAGGACCTACTAATTTTTAAGTAGAGCTCACACCGGATTATTGCCTCACTGTTTTCTTACTGTTGCATATTGGAAAAAATAGCCATCTGATCTATGGACATATGCTAGAGTTTTTCTGGTAAAATTGCTTGCTACAATTTTCTGGTTAGCAAAGCTGGCACCTCTGAATATTTCTCATACAATAAAACTATGAATGAGTGCTGTGTGTTACCTGTGCATCTCACTGGCTCCCCTTCACCATCCACAAACACAGGGTACAGTTTAAACTCCTCTGTGCCATAAAAAGGCCCTGTGTGAAATGCAATGTATTAATATGATATATATACACAAACATGTCCAGAACATCTTATTTTCATTTACTCTGACCTCTCACATCAAAGCTCACCCAGACGTTTCTTAATGACCTTTCATTTCAGACAGCTAAATTCACACACTTCCTGTACTTGTGCAAACCCTGCTGACCTGTAAGTGGTGGAGTGGTGCAGTTCCAAGTGTATCTTAGTGGTATAAAACCAGCAGATTATTAATTGTTGTTGGGTGTAAGGCAGTTTGTTCCTGTTCACATCAGTTATCTATTGTTGTGGTCAGAAAAGAACACTGATGTAGACGGGGCAGGGCACCGGGGACATGAAAAGAAAAAAAAAAAAAAAAAAAAAAAAAAGACCCTCTCTTACCACAGAATGTTTTTTTCCTGGCTTCAAATCCTGAGTCATTTCAACACAATTATTTTAAAGTGTACATCCACTTCACCATAATACTAATTACATACAGCTGACTGACTTATTTTATGTGTAACAAATAAGAACAAACAGCTCAGTTATGGCTAGCAATTCATAATAAAACAGTTGACACAGGGTACTGTACTGTATATGCTGGATACAAATGGAACATCATATATTTTACCAGAATCAATAGTTTGCCAAAGAAAACAAATTAAATCCCACTCTACAAATTCATTTCCATCACAAAGACAAAGAAATAGCCAATGTACTATAAACACTATGTGTGAGCCTCTAAGACATAGTCTCCACAAAAGTGCATCGGTAGACGGTAAACACAGTTTTTGTAAGTTATTTCTGCCACAAAAATTTCAGCACAAATGTAAAAGTTACAAACTTACGGCACAGCTGTAGATCCCTGGCGGTTGAGGCAACTCTAAGCCACTCTACTCTCCCCACTGAAGTCCTGCCCTGGCTGGAATCACCACTCAGCTCCAGCCACTCAAGGACGAAGGAAAGGAGCGATGGCTGCTCACACACCAGGCTCCAGGAGAGAAACACACACGATGCATTGGCTGCTATGTGCAACCAACGCACACACTGTCCTGAAGATAGGAAATAAAAGAAAATAAAATGTACACAAACACCGGAGTGCTGGTTGTCAATGAGTCGACTCTTCGAGTTGATTCATTTAAGTGGTCATTGGGAGCTGACTCGCATATATGAAGAGCGTATTATGGAAGGGAACAGTTATCACAATAGCTGTATGGTACACACTGTCCTGAGGATAGGAAATAAATAGCTCATTTACATTGTTCATGTACTTTTATGCTAATACCACCATCACAGGAGTAATGAAAATACAGCAATACATCAAAATTACTAAACACATAAAAAACATTTCAATATACGGTAAACATACTATAGTACATGAACAACAATAAATAAGCTATTTATTTCCTATCCTCAGGACAGTGTGTATGGATAGATTATATGGATAGTGATATGTATTATTATTGTTCTGGTGTATAAACCAATGTCCCTCTTATGTTACTTATACATGCTACATACATATATACTTTAGTTTTTTATATAGATGAACACATACATGTATGCACATTCACATAGGCATGCACATACATACATATGCACACATTTGCACTTATACACATTAACATATACAAACATACAGGTATTCACCCATTTTTAATTTATAGATATATATATATATATATATATATATATACAGTATCTCACAAAAGTGAGTACACCCCTCACATTTTAAATATTTAAATATTTGTAAATATTTTATTATATCTTTTCATGGGACAACACTGACGAAATGACACTTTGCTACAATGTAAAGTAGTGAGTGTACAGCTTGTATAACAGTGTAAATTTGCTGTCCCCTCAAAATAACTCAACACACAGCCATTAATGTCTAAACCACTGGCAACAAAAGTGAGTACACCCCTAAGTGAAAATGCCCAAATTGGGCCCAAAGTGTCAATATTTTGTGTGGCCACCATTATTTTCCAGCACTGCCTTAACCCTGTTGGGCATGGAGTTCACCAGAGCTTCACAGGTTGCCAGTGGAGTCCTCGTCTACTCCCCCATGATGACATCACAGAGCTGGTGGATGTTAGAGACCTTGCGCTCCTCCACCTTCAGTTTGAGGATGCCCCACAGATCCTCAATAGGGTTTAGGTCTGGAGACATGCTTGGCCAATCCATCACCTTTACACTCAGCTTCTTTAGCAAGGCAGTGGTCGTCTTGGAGGTGTGTTTGGGGTCATTATCATGTTGGAATACTGCCCTGCGGCCCAGTTTCCGAAGGGAGGGGATCATGCTCTGCTTCAGTATGTCACAGTACATGTTGGCATTAGCTCCCCAGTGCCGGCAGCACTCATGCAGCCCTACACCAAGACCACTCCCACCACCATGCTTGACTGTAGGCAAGACACACTTGTCTTTGTACTCCTCACCTGGTTGCCGCCACACACGCTTGACACCATCTGAACCAAATAAGTTTACCTTGGTCTCATCAGACCACAGGACATGGTTCCAGTAATCCATGTCCTTAGTCTGCTTGTTTTCAGCAAACTGTTTGCGGGCTTTCTTGTGCATCATCTTTAGAAGAGGCTTCCTTCTGGGACGACAGCCATGCAGACCAGCCATGCAAACCTCTGCAGCAATGCTGGCAGCACTCATACGTCTATTCTGCAAAGCCAACCTCTGGATATGATGCTGAGCACGTGCACTCAACTTCTTTGGTCGACCATGGCGAGGCCTGTTCTGAGTGGAACCTGTCCTGTTAAACCGCTGTATGGTCTTGGCCACCGTGCTGCAGCTCAGTTTCAGGGTGTTGGCAATCTTCTTATAGCCTAGGCCATCTTTATGTAGAGCAACAATTCTTTTTTTCAGATCCTCAGAGAGTTCTTTGCCATGAGGTGCCATGTTGAACTTCCAGTGGCCAGTATGAGAGAGTGTGAGAGCGATAACACCAAACTTGTTGAGTACATGTTTACAAAAAAATACATCTAATAACTGCAACAAAAGCCTGCTGTCCTTCCCATCGCAGGAACAACAGCGTGTTCTATAAGCAAATAGACTGGGTTCTGTGTCTAAACAACAAACAGCACTTATCAAAGCAATTAGCTGGAAAAAAATACGTAATGGGAGAGCTAAAATAGAAGAACAGGACATGATGATAAGCAAGAGCTCAACAGCATGGTCTTTTTAAAATCCTGACATGCACTGTAGAAGGCGATCTGCTCTAAAGTTCACTAGTCAGCGTCAGTGTGCAGTGTTACGACTGGGACATTAAGAGCTTGTTGACTCACGTTTAGGTTGACGCACCAGAGTCATGTTACTGTTCTTGGCTGAGGAGCCTAAAGAATTACGAGACATGACAGTGATACTATGGACGTCCTCTCTCCACTGGAACGTGTAAAATGAGCTTGGGGCTATGTCATCTGACCACACGATGCCCCCTGAAGTCTGGTGCACGACCACAAGCCCCTGCACACAACTGGCTGGTTCCTCTGCTGGAAGTGGCTGCAAGACAACAGAAGTAAAACTGATGAGAAATTATTCTAGATTTTATTTATTTATTTATTTATTTTTATAGAACTGCATAATAATTACAAAATTGCAGTAATACCTTTTTTTTTTTCAGACTGAGTATGAGCACATATTTTTTTGGTAATTGTTGATACCGATACTGATACTGGAGTGAGTAACCAACATCGTATTACTCAATCAGGGACATCACAGAACATTTTATTATGCTCCGTTTACATTTCCCCAGTTTACATGGTGGTTAGAAATGTGCACGTGCATTTTCAGGCTACTAGGCTCGAGCTTTATACCATTAGCTAGCTTATTTTAAATGAAGTACATTAATTTAGTAGTCTCCTCAACTCAACTCAACTCAACAGCATCAACAGTAAAGAAAGTCACCCTTCTTACCTTTCAGTGAGTTATACTGTATATATTTGTATTTGTTTTATATTTAAAAAAAAAAAAAAAAAAAAAAAAACAGACAGACATATTAGCTTGTTTAATTTATAATACTGACTATAAGGTTCACTGTTCTGAGGAGAAAAATATACATCACTCATCACAGTTAGCTAGATAGCTTGTTGCTAACAAAAGACAAACATGGAGCTTCCATGTTTTTTTCCCCTCTTTGTCACTCGAATGCACAGAGGACAGAACTGGCATAATTCTGAGCTCTGATCTTCTTCGTAGACAGTAAGGAATAAAGATGGAGAATTGTGAAGAGTGGATGGGGTGGGCTCTCCAGTAAGGAGAGTAGGGTTATAAATAGTGCACCTATGCAAATATTTAAAATACATTTTGTCACCTGTCACATATTGTAATATAATGTCTATAGTAGCTTCTCCTATTGCTCAGAAATTATATTTGACATTTTATACAAGTGTTGCAACTATTTAAAGAGATTCCATAGAACAGCAGCTATGCACTACCTTCAGACTAAATACAACAAAGAAAGAAAAACTGATCTATAATAATTACTAATGAGAAATATAAGTCTAAATAATTGGGATGATGTTTATGATTAAACCACAGATTTAAAATATATATATATATATTGAGCTTTGTATTAGGAAGTAAAAAACTATAAGAAACACATTAGCATTACAGATTATAAGTCTACATTCACTTAGTCTAAAAACTACACAATTTAATAGACTAATAAACTAAATTATACTCATAGTGACTAAAACTATATTAATAGTGATACTAAAATCGCTGACCCACGGGCTACATGTTGGAATTGCAGGGGATAGACCATGCACAGCATGCAGCCTTGATTCTAGGAAGTTAAGTGCTCCCTCAATGGATACAATGACATCATCAGTCATTTTTCCCTGTTTTTTCCCTCTGAAATGGCTTTGATCCCCTTCATTATCAGAATGTTTCAAACCTCATTCATATGGATGCAATTTCTGGAATTAAAAATAAGCCCAACATGACATTACCCCTTAAAATAACTAAAAATGAAAATAAAATTTAAAAAAGTACGCATAAAATAGAAAAAATGCAAAAATGGATAAAAAAAAAATTTAAAGAAGGGATTATACAAAATGTACTAGTTCACTCTGTTTCATTGTTATTGATGCCACATTTGATATAGAATGCATAAACCTATGAATTAACGCTGTATTACCTTAAAGAGCAGAGTTACATTAGTGTAACTTGAAGGACTCTCTTGTATAATTCGCCAGAAGTCTGGTCCCATCTCTGGTGCTGAAATCAAACAAGCAGAGTGCTTTAATAACCAGCACCATCACCTACACTGCCTTCATTTAAAAAGTACTGATGTCGTGAAGTATCAAACCAAATATATGTATCTGTCAGGGTTCCAATGTAAAGCAGTGTTTTCCAATACAGCTCACATGTCACTCACGTTTTTTGCTCTCATACATGGCCCAAGAAATGAAGTACACTAACTATGTGGTTCAAGTGTGGTGAAAAGAGTTAAAATGTGGACCATCTAAGGAGCCCTGTGGATTAGGCCTGAAGGAACATACAAATATTTAGGGACTTAGTTCAATTATAAGTCACTTTGAATAAAGCTGTCTAGTCAATCAATATAAATATAATTGCAAATGAATGCCTAAGTTTCAAATATTCAAAAAATTCATCAGCAAATATAATTTCCTCAGTATTGTTCTGCTCGACTATGAACTGTGCCGGAAAACACTTATCATAGTAATCACTCTTCCTTTTTAAGCTTATTTGGCAATTCTTCAGATTAATGGTGCATTAAACAATTACATGTAGCATTAATACACCATAAGTAACAGTATTTTTAATTTTTAATTTTAATTTTAAGTATTTTTTTTCAAATAAGCCAAATAATCAACACCTGCATTAACCAGTCTTCATACCATCAATGAGTAAAATGAAGCCCACAAAGGCCAACATGGACAACTCCTTAATGAACATGGTTACAGTTGTTTAGTGGCTAAATTCAGAACTGAGGCTGAAGCAATCTTCAATATTTAAACATGGAGACCAGATTTTACTAAGTTATCAATATTTAGGAACATGCTGTCATGTTATGTGGACTTATTTTTAGTCATGGATTGAATAAACTTTTGTCAGTGCAGGTGAATTTCAGTAACACTTAAACATCCATTACCAGGTGTTAACTTACTTTGTTAATGTTAGCTAATGCAGTAAATAATGTTATATAAGAGTTTCACCTTTAATACTATAAACTGAGGATACACAAGACTTGCTCCAGTCACTCCAGTAACCTGGGCCATTAAGTCTTCGGCAGCGCACCTCAACCTTGTACTGTATGCATGGGTCCTGTACCAGAATTGTTGCCCATGACTCAAAGGGAGGGCTAAACACCTGTGAAGGACATAACTATGAATCTGTAATTGCTGTAGAACAAAAAAACAATTCATAAAATATTTGGTTCTCAATATAACCCCACTCAATACCATGGACTAACTGTCTCAGCTCTGTATACTCAAATAAACAGATGCCCACAGTTGAGTAGCATCAGACTGATAGGGAAGGAACCCCTAAGAGTAAGAGTAAGTGTACTCCCAGACACAATGTTTGTGCCATTACTAGTTTTTAAACTCATACACAGCATGCAACGTATTTCCTAGCCACCTGAACCAAGTGGAAGTGGCCACATCAATAGCTTGCACTGTGCTCTCAAATCATTTCAATTATGAAGCTACATAAATTCTTGTAAACATAAACTGCTTTACCATATGCCATCTCGGGTCGTCCTCCAAAATATTATTATTTGTCGAATTCCCGCTCTCTCACTACACACTTGTGCCATTTTCTTTTGAGATTTTGAGCTTTTGTTTATATTATGGCCATATGCCTTTGCTTTGGGCTGGCCCTGTCTCTGCCCCATTGTTGGTTTGTTTACCAAATGTGTGCACCTGTTCTGTGTTCCAAACAGAATGCAATGATTTGCAAATCTCATAAACCCATAATTTATTCACAATAGAACATAGAAAACATATCAAATGTTTAAACTGAGGAAATGTACCATTTTTATTTTATTTAAGTCGTATTTTTCGTTTCATGATGCGCCAAATGTTTTCAATTGATGAAAGGTCTGGACTGCAGGCAGGCCAGTTCAGCACCCGGACTCTTCTACTACGAATCCATGCTGTTGTAATAGATGCTGAATGTGGTTTAGCATTGTTTTGCTGATATATGCAAGGCCTTCCCTGAAAAAGACGTCGTCTGGATGGAAGCATATGTTGCTCTAAAACCTGTATATACCTTTCAGCATTGATGAAGGGCCTACCTGTTTATTGTCTCCAGCTATGGATATCGACTACGATTTTGCGATTGCCCATAATAAAACACACCCTGAGTATACACTTGCATCCTGTCTGTAACCACACGTTACATGATCATGGTACAGCTGAAGTCTTTCCTTACCTTCCACTGTAAATCTGCCATCACATGCATAGGTACATAGCGTAGCTCATATTGCAGATCATATGCAGGCAGGTGAGGACGCTTCCAGCTTACGCTTAGTGTTTTGTTGGGTAAAGTGACTGCTTCCAGGCCTGAGGGTGGGGTCGGTTTCACTGGAGAACATAAGTATGACTGTGTATCGCTACTGGCATTCCCATCATCACAGAAAGATTTAACAAAACAGGATTCCCCCAAAATAACTGTGTTATACTTAATATGAAACAGGATAAGTAATACAATATCACAGCAATAACCTCAAACACTCACCATAGTCTATAGGTGAGACAAAGACAGGAAGTGACCTCACTTTATTATATCCGCCTTCCACCACTAGCCACAGCTTATAGCAGGAGAACAGGCTTAGGTCTCGCAGGGTGCATTCACGATAATCTCCAGCTCCATCTGGGCACTCCTCCACCCCAGCCATGGTTTCTCCATGTGTTTGTGTCATGGTACCTTCCTCATGTGGTATCTCCTCACACATTCGCCTGTAACTTCTAAAATAAATAAATAAACAGAAGAGAGGACAGAGAGAACACAATAAGGCTGTCACGACACTACATGCGTTTTGATAACAACAGCACATGGTTTCCCTGCCATCCTATTGAATGCAGTCTTACATCTTATATTCTATATATACAGTATTCAATGCTACCAATTCTTGTTTCCATTCTATCCTTAACTTCTGAGTGACGTCAAGCACTGTTTTATCACTGAACCAATCACACAGTACAGCTCCGAGGGCAAACAAAAAGAACAAACACAGAGAACAGTGTGCTGATGGAACATTAGTCTCGCCAGTGAACAAATATAAGAAGCTTTACCATATATTTACCATTTTTTATCTGAAATAATTGGATGCCAACTGCAGCTGCATAGAGAATCCTAATAAATGCTGTCTAGTTACAGAAGCATTCTCCTTGATTTTCTGTCTAGCCAAAGATAACTGGGGGCAGCTGTGGCTCAGGTGGTAGAGCAGGCTGTCCACTAATCACAGGGTTGGCGGCTTGATCCCCGGCCCCTCCACATGCCGAAGTGTCCTCGGGCAAGGCACTGCACCCCAGGTTGCTCTCGATGACAGACTAGTGCCTTGCATGGTAGCTCTGCTGTCACTGGTGAGTGTGTGTATGTGTGTGTGTGTGTGTGTGTGTGAATGGGTGAATGAGAAACAGTGTAAAGCTCTTTGTAGAACTGCTAACGGTAAAAGGTGCTATATAAGTGCAGACCATTTACTATTTAGATAAGGCCATAGTTTGTCTAAATGTTAAGAAAAACAAATCGAATCTTTATTATTAATGAGGGGCAGAGCTGTGCAGTGTGTAACATTACTGCCTCACAGCTTCAGAGTCCCTGGTTCTATCTTGAGCTTGGTCTCTGTGGAGTTTCCCATGTTCTCCATGGTTTCCTATAGGTTCTCTGGTTTCCTCCACCTCCCAAAAACATGGTTGTAGGTGGACTGGCTACTCTAAGTTGCCCCTAGGAGTGAATGTGTGTGTATGTTGCCCTGCTGTAGACTCACATCCCATCTAGGATGTTTTGGGATATGCTCTGGATCCACTGCAACCCAGACTGTAGATGAATGAATGAATGAATGATTGATTTATTGTTAATAATAATAAATTTAAATTTAATCTAGATAGCTATGCCAGCTAGTTAGCCGGTAGGTCTCGTTTGCTTTTCATATCAGCACAATTGACGCTCCAGCCAGCACTTTTTCTACACTAGTGTCAGAGAAGCCTTAATTTAAAAAGAAGGGTGTGAATCTGCATACCTGTACAGGAAGCGTATCACAGCCCACACACTCTTATTCCATTTACAGGTCATTGAATCAACTCTCGAACGCTGATCAGTTTGACAGGTTATATTTGCATCAAAGAATCCTGAAAATGAAGACATAAATAACCGCAAATTATCAATATGAAAGTAATACACGTTCCTTCTGATTCATTACATATACAATACAACTGGGGACTGACTGATATATGGGCTGGCCATAAAAATTGATTGATATTACACTCATGCAGATTTATCATCAATGGTGGAAATGTTGCTGATTAGCTCCTTGAATTTCTATGCTTTAAGATGTTTTTTTTATGATTATTCAGTAAATACACTGGAACTAATCAGGAAAGATATATAGCTACAAGAATATAAGTCTTGTCAACAAATGCATCCTAAGGGTCAATAACGTCTCTTTAAATGCTCTATTGGAATACAACATTCATTAATATAACATTTATTCATTATGACATAAGTAAGATGTAAGATGACACTCTCTTGAATGGATGTGGCATCGCTGCAAGTCAAAAATTTGAACTTTAAATTTGCTCTTGTAATAATGCACACTATTTATATGTGTTACAGTCACATTATAGTTAGTTATATTTATTAATGGCTTGATTTATATTTACATTGCTGCTATACTGCTTTTTAGTTTAAGAAATGGACATCATAGTGTAAGAACTATAACGAATAATCTTTAATTATTAATCATTATGATTATCAGTTATTAGCTCCCTAAAATTGGTATCAGTATCACAGAAATATTTTGATATTGCACTGGAGTTATCAACTAATGAACCACAGTCCAGATCCAGAACCAGCAAAGTACTTCAGCAGACCAAACCAAGTACTTGAAAAAACTGGCAGATCTGATAAATTAATGAAAAATCTGGCTATAGTTCAGTTTGACTCTAGTTAATAAATATGAACCAGCTCAGCTTCTGTAGCAGATCCTCTGTTGCAGCTAATCCAACCACATGCATTTATTTACACTATATGGCCAAATGTTTGTGGACATCTGACAATCACACCCATATCTAGGTCTTCCCCAAACTGTTGCTACAAAGTTGGAAGCACACAATTGTATAGTATGTCTTTGTATGCTGTAGCATTAAGATTTCCCTTCACTGGAAGTAAGAGGCCCAAACATGTTCCAGCATGACAATGCCCCTGTGCACAAAGTGAGCTCTATAAAGACATGGTTTGCCAAGGTTGGTTTGGAAGAACTCGAGTGTCCTGCACGGAGCCCTGACC
This sequence comes from Cranoglanis bouderius, assembly GCA_023630585.1. Taxonomy (NCBI): domain Eukaryota; kingdom Metazoa; phylum Chordata; class Actinopteri; order Siluriformes; family Cranoglanididae; genus Cranoglanis; species Cranoglanis bouderius. The sequence goes on from CM042537.1 coordinate 29,403,356, forward strand.
TCAACCCCGCTGAACACCTTTGGGATGAACTGGAATGCCAACTGCATCCCAGGCCACCTTGCCAACATGCTCAATGCTCTTGTGGCTGAATGAGCCCAAATCCCCAAAGCCACACTGCAAAATCTAGTGGAAAGCCTTCCCAGAAGAGTGGAGGTTATTATAACAGCAAGGTAAGGGATGGGATGTACAAAAAGCACATGAGCGTGATGGTCAGATGAGGTCAGATGTGTATTTTTGGCCATATAGTGTAACTGAAGGCAACTCATTGGACCAGAGACTTGCTACAGAGGTAGAGACATTATTTTAGAAAAGGGTTTCCCAGATCAGATTTTACATTCTTTATACTCTCTAGTCTGATTAGCCAGTTTTTTTTATTTTTTTTTTATTATAAGTCGACATTTAAAACATGTTTAAAGATCAATGGAAAAAGTAGTATACATTTATTTTCACGTTCACAGTCTCTGGCACCAGTCAAAAGTGGAGCATCAATGTGAAACAAAACATAACCGCTTCAAATTCACACATTTATATGGCCATAAACTAATCATTAATGGTTAAGCATTAAAAAGTACCAATGTACCTACTGCCTCCATTCAGTCAGGTTAGTTGCTTATCTGGACCTTTTTAAGCAAGACATTTTATGTAACTGGACCTTCACAAATTTTAGTTGAATGTATAGTAATACTCTACTAAATTATATTTCCATGCTGTTTGTGTCAATAAGACAAGATCGGAGATATTGCCACAATTTGTCTCACCTTCTACGTAGACCTTGGTGTAGGCAATACTGCACTTATATCTCGCTCCCCATGGGTAACAGCACATCAGTGTATCAAAGCCAGGCTCTTTCGTCCTGATAGTGACTGCGCTGACTCTTTCACTGATCATTCGGTATTGGCTTTCTGGAAGAATCTGGCCATTCAGCATCCACACAGCTTTACTGGCAGTCCAGCTGTGGTTGTGAAACACAGCGTACACTGTTACTTCTGTTCCAGGCCTGGTGAACACTTCAGCAGGGATGTAGCTCACTGTTGAGGGTTAAAAAAAAAAAAAAAAAACAGAGCAAAGAATAAAGTTTAACAGGTATAAATAAGAATTTGTTAGTAAACAAAGTGACAAGATTTTTCATACAGCTAGTCTATGTACAGATCACTATGTACTGTATTTGTGGTGTGATAGGGAGTGCCACAGTCCTTTTGCAGGGACTGCAGGGAATTTTCTGGAAAGTTTACTCTCTTCTGTAAAGGCAACACTCCAACTCATCTATTTCATAACTTATTCTTTTGAAAGGGTGCCAACATTAAACATCAAATCCTTACTCTTTTTTATGCCACGGCACTGTTGAATGCTCAATTCCGACTAGTCAGAAGGTATTGATTATTTTTCTATAACAGCACCTCTGACAGTAGTTCTGGCTACAAGGTTTATATTAAAGCAATATGCCAACATTTCTATAGTAACAGGGACGCTCCATATAAACAGATTTTTTAAAAGTGTGTAATTGTTAATATGGTGAAGTTTTCTATGAGGAGATGTTTAGTTACAGTGCCCTCCACTAATATTGGCACCCTTGGTAAATATGAGCAAAGAAGCCTGTGAAAAATTGTCTTTATTGTTTAACCTTTTGATGTTTTGTTAAAAAAATTCACAAAACTACTCTACTCTCATGGATATCAAACAATTGCAAACAAAACACAGGTTTATCAAAAAAATTTATCTTTGTTAAATATAGGTGTGCAACAATTATTAGCACCCTTTTAGTCAATACTTTGTGCTACCTCCCTTTGCCAAGATAACAGCTCTGAGTGTTCTCCTATAATGCCTGATGAGGTTGGAGAATACATGGAAAGGGATCTGAGACCATTCCTCCATACAGAATCTCTCCAGATCCTTCAAATTTCGAGGTCCAATCCGATAAATCGATTAATTGAAAAAATAATCGGGTGATTAATCAATTATGAAAATAATCGTTAGTTGCAGCTCTACACATTTGCCTCGCACCTCCGGGGTTGGGGGTTTGATTCCTGCCTCCGCCCTACATGTGTGGAGTTTGCATGTTCTCCCTGTGCTTTGGGGGTTTCCTCTGGGTACTCTGGTTTCCACCCCCAGTCCAAAGACTGTTTGGCATCTTTTAATTGTCCATAATGTGTGAATGGGTATGTGTGTGTGTGTGTGTGTGATTGTGCCCAGCGATGGGTTGGCACCCCATCCAGGGTGCCCCCAGTCTTGTGCCCCGAGCTCCCTGGAATAGGCTCCATGCTCCCCCACGACCCTGTGTAAGATAAGCGGATGTACAGAAAATGGATGGAAGGATGGAAAATGTTGTGTGAGGTATAAATTGCATAAGAGGCATAAGAGGAATAAAACACTTGTGTTGTTATATGAAAATAATCAATTTTGGAATAAGGCCCAAAACTTTGCATCATACCACCCCATCATTTTTATTTTATTATTTTATTTTTTATCATGAATATTTATAATATTATTTTTTTTTAATCTATGTAATGCTACATATACGGCCGAAAGGAAAAGAAGAAGGAGGAGTCTTCAAAAAAAAAAAAAAAAAAAGCAGCGTCTGTTTATGATCCATTTTATAATCTGTGATGCTACACACCAGTTAATATCAACAAACGTGTTTTTCTGAACTACAGATGGCTGCTGTTTGTTACCATTGGTTTGTTCGGAGGTTAGGCAAAACAAGTATCTCAACCATAACCAAACATTTACAGGAAATTAGTTCACAAAAGAGCAACAAGCTCGAGTTGAGCAATTGATTCAATTCAATTCAATTTTATTTGTATAGCGCTTTTAACAATGGACATCGTCACAAAGCAGCTTTACAGAGATACATAAATTTTGAATTGAATCTGAATTTATGCTGTTAAGGCAGGTAGACAATCCAGAAAGCCCTAATTTTTCCTGGTATAATTTTGTTGTTTTGTCTCAGAAGCTTCCTTATAGCAGCTGATCCTCCATCTTCAATCTCCATCTTCATCTGAGTGAGCGCACTGAACCTTTCCATGTAGGTTACTATGGTGACTAAGCCTAACAAGTGTTTGCCAAATGCACCATAATCCTGCTCACATCATGCAAGACAAATACTCAGTGCAATAACTAAAAAAAAAACAAAAAAAACTGCAAAACAAGCATGCTTTTTTTCCATGGCTTACCTTTTTTGGTGGAATGATAGAAGTTCCTTCAGAAGATGTTTATTGAAGCTCGATAATGTACAACCCTACAATGGCACTTGAAAGCATGACTACACTGGTATCTAAATTTGTTGCATTGTTGTGTAGCCTGTGTATTAGCCTGTGAGTGCACTAAAAGATAAAGCTGTCATTTATTTAGGTATTAGAACACTTTCATTTTGCAATTTGCCATATTAAATGATAAATGCATGCAATTACATACAGTATCCTCATTTCAGGGTCCCATGAATAAGTAAACCATTGATTTTAGTTGTTTCTTATCTACTGTTTGAGAAGCCAGAAACAGATCAGATGTCAAGCTGTCCCTCTTGGAAAAGCAGCTCACAGATTCACTTCTTTAATTTCCTTACAATTTTTTTTTTTTGTAGCAGAAAAAAAATGTGTACTTTTTCCTCTACAAGTTGGTCATTTAACAAGGGACTCTATAATGCTGGTATTTCTGAGCAAGATGACTGACACGCAAGGAGTTCAGCATGCAATTTGTCAGACACTTTTATCTCAGAAGAATGTTTTTATCATGAAGGAGAACATGTGCAAAGACCATAAAGAGAAGAATAGATCGGCATGAGGGTTTACTACATGATACAATCCGCTAACAAACCATGTTACACTCGAAAAGTGAAAAAGCTAAAAGGTCTATAAAGAGCCTGCAGATGTCACGACTTTTGTCACTCCTCACCATCCTCCTCTTTATATCCCGTGTTTTTCTCCCATTCATTGACCGAATTTATGAGCCATGTACTTATGCTGATGTAATTTGCTCCACAGCTCTCTGGACTGTTCCCTTTGCTCTGGTTGCCTGATTTTGTATTATTTACTTCACTTTTTCGCTAAAATCTTTAACATTCATCCCAGTTTTCTGAGCTTGTTTTGTAAGGCTTCGAGTCTTATAGAGATTTTGATGAGATGAGACTACAGATGAGATTTTAAAAAATGACCTGATGGAAAGCTCATGATTTAAAGCACACCAACACATCTGTGTGCTTGCTGCCATGAGTATTTATGGCTCCAGTGGAAGTGAATTGCTGATCATCTTTCACTGATGATTTGAGTGGCAACAGCAACAGGAGGATCTTAATGTTCACTAGTAAGTCATTTCAATGGTCTTATTATTACATATAAAATTAAACTACCTGGGGGAAACAATTAGACATAATTATTGAAATTTAAATTATTTAAATCTCAAGTATGTGTATTGATCTTATATTCAAAAGAATAGATTCAAAAGACTGGAAGAGTCGCAAAACAACTGAGAAGTGGAGGCCCATGAACATCCACTGACAAAGGCACAACTGACATGGCGCTGGCATACATAGTCATTTATGGCATTTCACCTTATCCAGAGTGACTTACATTTGGTTTCATTTATATATATCTGACCAGTTGAGCAGCCTTGCTCAAATGCCCAACAGTGGTGGCTTGGCAGGGCTGGGGTTTTGAACTCATGACCTTCCGATCAGTAGCCCAACATCTTAACCACTGAACTACCACTGCCCCCTTTCTATGGAGACTTTTGGGACACCCTGTAGTTTATCTTGTAACAGCTAGAGCTCAAATTCTATCCAATGGCACCTTTAATTGCTCAGATCCAACCAAATGCTTTCTGGTTTGGAACTCCAGCTGCACATCTCCAGATAAAATGGCTCTGCAGTGGGTTACAGACAGCACTCAGAAAGTCATCAGTTCCCAGCCTTGGAGTCCATCTATGGATCACGTTGCCTACACAAAGCAACAAACATCTCCAGGAATCCCACTTAACCTTGCCAACATTTGTTTGCCCTCCTGCCATCCAGAAAGCAGTACAGGAACATCTACTCATGCACTGAAAAACAGCTTCTTCCCAAGGGCCATCACCTTAATGAATCAGACCAACCCACTGGAACTGCATCCTCTGTAACTGCCTCCATACACACAAAGCTTTAAATCTCTTGACCCACTGCAATGACAAACACCAGCAATTATAAGTTTCTAATATAAGTAATATAATAGCTGTATATCACCATTGCATTGCTACTAAGACTTTCATTCTATTACCTCTCTATTTCAAAACTACACACTACATACTCAATTTTGCACATTACATACCCTACCACTTTACATGGCAGCAGTGGAGTGTCACTATAGTTTTATTTTTGTGCTAATAACCTATTCTGCCTTTATAACTTGTCTGTATATCTTGCATGTATGGCTTATCCACTTTAGATACACCTGTATGGTTTATCCACTTTAGATACACCTGTATGGCTTATCCACTTTAGATACACCTGTATGGCTTATCCACTTTAGATACACCTGTATGGCTTATCCACTTTAGATACACCTGTATGGTTTATCCACTTTAGATACACCTGTATGGCTTATCCACTTTAGATACACCTGTATGGTTTATCCACTTTAGATACACCTGTATGGCTTATCCACTTTAGATACACCTGTATGGCTTATCCACTTTAGATACACCTGTATGGCTTATCCACTTTAGATACACCTGTATGGCTTATCTAATTTCTGTATGGTGTATCTAATTTAGATCTAATATCTAATTTAGACATACCTGTATGGCTTATTTAATATAGATACACCTGTATGGTTTATCCACTTTAGATACACCTGTATGGCTTATCCACTTTAGATACACCTGTATGGCTTATCTAGTTCTGTATGGTGTATCTAATTTAGATCTAATATCTAATTTAGATATACCTGTATAGCTTATCCAATTTCGATACACCTCAAACTGAAGCTGGCATTCTGTACATTAACATCATAGTTATTGTTTCATTTCACATACAATATGTTGGACTACTAATCCAAAAATGCATCACCCCACAATTATTTATTTATGTCCTGTACTGTACTCTATGGGCAGCACATCAAAAAGTTTTTAGAATTATTTATAACAGTGTTGTCTGAGACACAAAGACACCCAAATGGAAAATATGAACACACAATGAGGTAGTAAATTACACATCCTTTTACCTGTGTACAAAAGTATACTATACTATATATGTATATATAACAGATCATTGTTTTATTTCCAGCCAGATAGCTTAACTCATACTGCTTTACTCAAGTTTTCAGTTAATGAAGAAACTCTATCAAAAGTAAAGTGAGTCACCGTTTGTGATAAGCACTCCCTCTACTCATGAAGACATTAAGTAATGTAACTCTATAACCCCACCCCCCACCCCCCATGATGAGGAATGGTAGACCGTGTTGAATGTCAAATGTTAAATTCATATAGACTTTTAATAAGAGCTTTTACGACAAAACGATGACATAATAAATGGCTTGGTGGACCTAAAAGTGACCACATCGGGGGGAAAAAAACTGCCATTTCTAGCAAGTCAGTATAATGAAGGGCTACAGCACAACAAACAAGCACTATATGGTCTGTTAAATAGCTAAAGAAGAATTCAGTGCTCAAACACAATATGGGCTGATGCAGTCAAACATGCATAAAGAGCTCGCCATCACTTACAGAACACAGACAAAAAGCCCAAGAGAAAATTAATAATAATAATAATAATAAAAAAAACGAATAATTTAGGGACTTAATGGATAAGTAGTACAATGGCACAGAACTACTCTTTTCCAACTAAATTAACTAATGTACAAGAGTCCATTTCAGAGCCTCAATGCTCAGGATGGAGAACACTGCAACAAAAAAAAAGCTGTAAAAGAAGGTGTACTATTTAACCACTGCATTCTAACTTCATAGTTTTGGCTCTTAGTTTTGTGCTCTTAATGGTAATAAATTATTCATGGAGCTCCAGTCATAAACATTACTATTACCAATAGATATTATATTGCTATTACTTGGGCCATGTCTTTTATGCAGTGCCTTTTGAATCTCAAGGGTGTTCTCAAACTGGTTAATGCCTTTAAGTACAGGATGGAACCTAACAGGGAGGAAATATAGAGGCAGGATTATCTATGATAGAAATATTTGTCATCGTGGTAGAATAATGGCTAACCTTGAACATATTATCCATCCATCCATCCATTTTCTTATCCTACACAGGGTCGCGGGGAGCCTGGAGCCTATCCCAGGGGACTCGGGGCACAATGTGGGGGACACCCTGGACGGGGTAGCAACCCCTCGCAGGGCACAATCACACACACACACACACATTCACACACTACGGACAATCTGGAAATGCCAATCAGCCTACAGCACATGTCTTTGGACTGGGGTAGGAAATCGGAGTACCTGGAGGAAACCCCCAAAGCTCAGGGAGAATATGCAAATAACACGCACACACAGGACGGAGGCGGGTTTCAAACCCCCGACCCTGAAGGTGTGAGGCAAACGTGTAGACCAAATATTACCAAACACCAAAAGTAATAGCCTCAGTCTAAAACGTTGAATGTTAAAATGAATGCAAAAATGTTTGTGCAGGAATAGTCTTGACTAAATTTTAAGCCAGGAAAAGGAAAAGAACTCATGAGTGTTAGGATGGGTGCATGAGGCTACTGTGTCATGGCATCCATACCATCAAGCGTGAGGTAGAACGGCTGGCTCCAGTCACTCCACTCGCTCCAGTAATGAAGGTGATGGAGGGTCTTACACCGCACCTGAACTGTATATCTGACTCCAGAAGTGAGCTCGTTCAAAGACACCCATGGATGCTGGACATTAAGCACCTAACACACACACACACACCCACACACACAATGAAATGCACAACACAGATTTCAGTATTTAAAATCAGTGTGTGAAATTTTAGAACTAATTTTCTACAAATGTACCACAATAAAGAACAAAAATCAGAAGCATCCAAATGAATCTCCTTATGTTTTTCTTTTATACCCAGCTACTAAACCTAAATGATTGTAACTATGTTAAAATTGTTGCTGGTTTGACTCACTTCCCAGTGTGTGAGAGAAGTGTTGGGTGAGTAGCGGAGCTCGTAGTAAAGTGGGTGTTTATTATTTTGTGAGTCATTCCAGGCGATCGTCACCTCACCCTCAGGAGTTACATTATAACGCAGATGAAGTGGTGCGTCTGGCTTCCCTGTGAAGAGAGGTCATTCAGGAAATATTACAACTAAGAAGAGTCCATCTTTGTACTTTTATGCCTAATTTGAACAAATGGTAACTTGATACCTACAGTATGTCTTACAACTTAGAAACACACCAAACATTATCACACTCTACTTTATCCAGGTCAACTCTGTATATCAGACTAACTACTAATTATTATTACTATAACCTTTTTATTGTATGACAAGATGATATATCTTTGTCTCAAAATTCTGTTGTGTCAGAGGAAGTGTCTAACGTGCACAGCTGCTTTTACGGTGGTTATCTCAGACCGGATTATTTCTGCATACTGCTAGGTCTTTACAGGTTTCAGACCATCACGTGTGGTTTTACTGTTAATCGCCTCCATCCATCTCGTCTTATCAGTCTCCCTTTGTTAATCTACACCGCAGTAAACTGTTTGAGTGGAAAATGGCTTTCTGTACATTTGTCATCAGGCTGCAGTGTAAAGAGCATTGATTTGAGCACACACCCCTTGCATACAAATGCTTTTTCCTATCAGTAGAAATCTACCTGGTTATCATGGTTTCACAAGCATCCCTAAATACCTCAAGCACCTCAAATCTGCCCAATAAGCTCATAATGTTTGAGAAGTAGTTTCCTCAAAACTATAAAAAGTGATTGCGAGCCAACATAGCATATTCTCCCAACAAGTATTTTTTTTTTTCAGATGAAAGTCAATATTTCCTGTTGTTATCTCAAAATGCCTTCGTAATGCAGCTTTGGTAAAGATGCTGTTGTGTATCATCATTCATTTATTGAATAAGAATAGGGAGTCACACAGCAATCAAATTAGTGTCATATTACAACCCAAAATTACTTAATGATATTAAGTAATAGTGTTCAGAGAACACCATTCTCTGAGCCTGTATACGTAATAATGTGTGTAATATAAATTAATGAACATGAAATATATTTTAAGAAAACAGTCAGTTTAGAAAAGTTCTTGTCTGGTTTAGATCGTAACAACAGACCAGGTTGTTAGAGTTAATGGAGATACTTCAGATCATAAAAAGTGCAGTATGGTGTCCCATTAGGTTCTGTTTAAGGCCCACTATTGTTCCTGCTTATTTATATCCAGCCACTACGGGACACGGTTTCCACCTTCGTCTCGTGGTTCCCATGGTGACCAACACCATGAGTCTCCGATCCTGTCCTGTCGTAGGTTTTGTTACCTGACTGTGTTCACCTGTTCTGTGTTACTCCTTGATTAGTCTGTCTGATGGTGTGTTCAAGTCATGTCGGAAAGATCGTATTTACAAGTTGAAGGCACATGAAAGCCACCACAAAGTCATAATTACAAGTGGAAAACTCAGAGTTTCCGAGTTGGGGGCGTGTCAGTAAGAAAACATGGTGAAATCAATGGATGCAATGTCTATAGTTGACGGTAAATTTGTTCGCTTTTTCATTTACAATAAAAAAAGTTAACTGTCTGCTTTAGATTAATTAGCATGTAGGTGTTCAGGGGTTGTTTGTTAGCAAAGATTGCATTTCCATCAAATTATAGTACTATAGTCTTAGCTCTGCCTGCTGGGAGCTTCACTCCCATGCACTCATGCCCAGTGTAACTCAGTGTTCCTCACAATGTATCTGTAACATATGGGTGAATGAGGCAGGATGCAAGTGCAGGCGCTCAGCATGTTTTATTAGGGTGCATACATAAATAAAAATCATATCACATACCGTAGCTCACTACACAGGAAGGCAGCAATAAAGTAAGATTTTTAATAAACAAGGTCAAAAGAGGCAAGAGTAAAAAAAAAAAAAAAAAAAAACAATGTGGAAACAAGAAAATGCTGATCAGACTTAAAGATCTTAAAGAAATACAAAAACAAAAGCACGCTGCGAAAGGGGAATTTCTGACAACATCATTGTGTATCACTTTAATTTGGTTTTATATGATGTATTGTGAAATGATTAGCAAAGAATCAAAGGTAAGGTTTAGTGCAGTCAATTAATAGGGATTATATGGAAAAAACTTTTATGTGACACTTACGCAGCAGATCAGTGCTGATGTGCATCTCGGGTGTCAGTAAAGGACGACCACTGAGAAATCCACTAACAGACAATGAGAAAGAGACATCGTTGGCATGAAGGGTAAAGGAGCATGTGATCTCATCTTCGCCAGGACACTGCACCTGAGTAGTGATGTTCGTTTCGTCTGACGGTGTATCCGAGTCCAGTCTGAAACAGAAAAGCAGAAAAACAGTATCACCTGGATGTGTGGAATTTAATAACTAATGATTTAGAATTAGAAATTCTCATTCCTCACAAGCACTGTATATCGCAGGAGACTACTTTACTACAAATGCCTACATTTGATATGCGATTTATACCCCAATTCCACTAAACTGTCATGCAGGTGTGAGAAATATGGACCTATGTTTTTATCACTTATCAATTTAATATAAAAAAACTATGAAACTATGAACACTGTGTGTCACCCCACCATGTGTGCTTATGAAGTAGGTTCATCAGTGTGTTCCACCTCTGATCTTGCAAACACAAATACACTATTATACAAGCCTACAGGTTAAACAGTTCGAGGAAATGTAGACAAACAGAAGACTCACGCTACTCGCCGCAGGCTAATAATCAGCTGACTGGTGTCCGTTGGTGTTGTTCTTTGGGGTTTTAGATAACAAATTACATTTGCTTGTTTGTCTTCGAGCCAGCAACGGATGTCCAAACGGATGTTTTCTGGAAAGAGATTCAGTCAATATGTTTATCTCTTTAATGCTGTCACTTGTTAAGACAGCTCAAGCCAGTTAGTCACATGCTCAGCAAGACCTTCCTTTTAATTAAGCTAGTCAAAACAAAGCTTCATTAGAGTGTGTACACATACAAGCTAAACATGAATCAATAAAATATTCTTTTACACTTAATATCCTGCTCAGAACCTGCCAATATGCAAGATATCCTTATGAAAGCTTAGCACAAGGACGTTTTTCATTTTTTGCTGATTCCGTTTTCTTATTGCATCACTGTGGATGCAGAGCTCTGTCTTTTAAAGACAGTCCATAAAGCTAACAATCCAAAAACCTACTCACTCATATAATATTTTTATAATGCAGTTGTCTTAAAGTCTAAAACTGTGAGTGGGGAAGTAATGAGAATTGATTATCAAAACTATTGATTTGATGATTAATTCACTGCTTTCATGTCCTCCAGCTTGGCATCTCAGACCGGTGGCTGAGAGAAGCATCATCCGAACAATAAGATCTTCAAGACCAGCTTCAACTACCAGCTGATGACCCCCAGTGGTAAAAATGACATAACTGTTATGTCAGGACTAAAGATTGCATGCTTTTTGTGATTTCCACATTTCCACATCTCTGTTTTCTACAACTACACTAACATATAATACCAGTTCCAATGTAATATATGCTGTAGTAGTAGTACATCCAAGCAGTAAAAGTAAAGGAGACCGGACATGGCTTAGAGAGTTCATTAACTCCACTGTTGTGAGGCTGCTGAACTGATGAGCCGTGAAACATCCAACAGCCTTACATTTTTAATTGGCCTTAAAAAAAAAAAACCTTTACAGATAAACATGCAGTAAGTGAAGACTACCAGAGACATCTTGAGATACACTGGAATCCTCTGTGGTATTTGTGGAGTTTTGGATGTGGCACTGATACTGGTGAAGGCTGCTGACGTGACTGAGGCTCTGATTGTGAACGCTGGAGCTAGCGCTTGCCTCACTGGCCTTTCCATTGGAAGTCAGTGCACAGCACAGCTGAGCTCTCCACTGCAGACCCTGATACACGCCAGGCCAGCCATTTAAAGGGCTCACAGCAACTGCAACTTAAAGAGACACATTTATTGCATTGCACATTTATTGCAATTACCACAAGTTTACATACATATACGCGTGTGTGTGTGTGTGTGTGTGTGTGTGTGTGTGTGTGTGTGTGTGAGTGTTCAAAGCCCAGCTGCCACTGTTGGGCCCTTGAGCAAGGCCCTTAACCCTCAATTGCTTAGATGTATAAAATAAATCAATGTAAGTTGCTCTGGATAAGGGCGTCTGCCAAATGCCATAAATGTAAATGTGTGTGTGTGTGTGTGTGTGTATACAGTACTGTGCAAAGGTTTTAGGTACATGCAAAGAAATGCTGGTACACCTGTTCATTCATGCAATAATCCAGTCAGACCATCATGCAGATACAGTTCATGGTGATGATCAGAATGGGGGGAAATTATAATCTCTGTGACTTTAACCATGGCATGGTTGTTGGTGCCAGACAAGCTGGTTTGAGTTTTTCAAAAATGGCTGATCTCCATTGATTTTCACACACAACAGTCTCTAGAATTTACACAGAATGGTGCAAAAAACAAAAAACATCCACTGAGCAGCAGTTCTGTAGGCGACATCAAGGTTACAGTAACTCAAATAACCACTCTGTACGTCCGTGGTGAGCAAAATGCACAACATACCGAACGCTGAGGCACAGGCAATAGGTGAGCCTCTGGCCACTATCGGGCAAAACATTGCCTGGTCTTTTTCCAATCATCAGCTATCCAATTTTGATGAGCCTGTGCCCATTGTAGCCTGTTTTTTCTCTTGTCAAACTCACACAGCTAAAAAAAATTTTTTTGTAAATAAAAAAATATGTCTTAAAAATACAAAAGCAATATCATGATTATACTTTCCTAAATTAAGTCTTCAAAAACTGTCCATAGAAATGCCTGTGACGTTTCTTATTTTTCTTAATACAAATCCACTGTTAAACTATAGCAATCCTCTCTTTCTCTCGTTTTATTCAACATCAGTCCATGTAGCAGGGAATGGGCTGCTGTTTTTTTTATGCTTGCACCACCACAACACAGGAGAGAAGAGAAAGCATAACAACCCACAAGCCTAGGCAATATGATCATTTAATTTCAATATTGTGATGAATAGCATTATTAAATTATTTATGAATAACAGTTACAAACTGACCGAAAGAAGCTGACATGATGTTAAAATGTTGTGCTGAATCTTTCATATTGTCTACCAAATAAATCAGTGTTAAATAAATAATTTTAATAGATGTTAAACTCAGTTTTTCCACATTTTTTAATGCAACACTTGTTTGGCTGGCAGTTATATTGTGATGCATTTCTATGATCGAGTATCATCTAGCATCATGTCTTCTAGCATCATGATATGATAATTTTCCTAACAAGAATGTACCCCATCATCTACGTTTATGGTAGAACAGACAGAATGTCGATGACTAAATGTTTGTGCTATGTCAGTAAAACTTGGACACAGGCCAAATACTCACCATGTAAAGCAGTGAAGACATTCACGATGACAAATAGCCTCATGAAGAAAAACCTGAAAAGAGGAAGCATCTGTTAAACGACTAGAGGCATGAGTCAACCTCTTTCATGGTGGGGGGATAAAGCACTGGGGTACGCACATTATGACTGGGTTCTGTCACTGCTTTAGTCACTCAAAGGGCTGCAGCGTTCAAATGGTCCATTAACTACAGCCTAAGCAATGTTCAAGCCCATAAGCCATTGCCTACTGCAAAGTCAAACTGCAATCTTCCAGATGCACTGATGAACCTTGATGGCATGATGCTGCATTAATACGCCTCTGAAAGCAGTTTGCAGCTACACTACTTTCATCTCCAGGCAGTGAAATTGGACTAAACTCCTCAATTCACACATACGAAAAGCTTGCAATGGTATATGTAGTCAAGTCAGATTTAGTTAAGAATCTGCTTTCTATGGAGAAATATTTTGATAATTAGCAATGGGTGATCAGCACTGTTAGCATTGACTCAACTGTTTTGCAATCATATATAAATACAGGTTTCCCTGGGTACTCTTCAGTGGTTTGATATGGTGATAACAGTGAGATATGGGTCATATTGCCATATTGTTTTCATTAGTGGCAGTTGGTGTGTGGTTGTTTCAAGGTAACGCTCTCTTTTTTATTTGAGGGAGGTTCTGCGTTAAGCCCCTGCTATACTGCTGTCCACACTGTAAGGTGTGCATGAAGGTCAGTCCCATAGATATATGTAGCTAGATAACGTCACTTGACATCTAGCTCACACTTCAGCACAAGAGTTAACCCTAACAGTGTTTTATCCAAGCTGTGAAAAGCATCAAAAATCACATGCACAGATTGTGAGAATTAGCATATTGAGATGCTATTTGAGATGCCTGCCAAGGTTGTTTTTTTTTTTTTTGGGAAACTGTCCAAATGAGACAACGACTGGTAAATATGTAGTGCTTCAACAAACATGATACAACGTCAAAAGTCTAAGTCTAAGTTAGGCAACTATCTTGATATGAAAAGTATTGGTACATGACTAGTATGCTTATTATTATCTATGTTTATTATAGTCTATGTACAGTAAAGTCAGAACCCATCCCAGAGCATGTGTGTTGAGTTTTCAGCATTTCTTGATTGGGGATTTATAATTGACTTTGCCTCTGTGAGGCATTGCATAAGTAAACAACCCCTCTGAATGTTTGTGAATTCCTTAAATTAGGTCTACTTGCCATCAGAAGTCCAATAATTCCATGCAAGTCCATGCAATTAAAGTGAGCTCAATATAAGTACACCTGCTTCTAGAAAGCCCCCAAGTTTGTCAGAGAGCATACCCAAACAAACAGCATCATGACCAAGGAGACCATAAACACCAAGAAGTTATCAAGACAAGTCTAGGGGAAAACATTATGGAATCAAGGTAACTTTAAAGCAACATTAAAAAAAAGCAACTGTGATACAGTCTAATAGCTTGAGCAATTTTGCCAAGAAGAATGGCCAAAAATGTCAGGATCCAGTTGTGCAAAGCTGATAGACATGTTGAGACTTGTAGGTGTAAAGGTAGTTCTACCAAATATTAAACTAGGTGGGTGTATAACTTCAAACGTTACACATATTATGTAAATCAAATAGTAAAAATACCAATTATGTCCATTTCAATTTTAGGTTGTAACACTACAAAATTTGAAAAGGTCAAGGTGGGTGAACACCTACAGGAGACACTTAAAAATGACTAAAATAAAGGTATTTGCTACCGTTCTTATATCCTGTTATGTCGTCCCTTTGTTTAGGATTCTGTGCCTGTGCATGTGTGCCACTTTCATTTTCCCTCTTTCTTTTTCTCTCATTGACATTGATTAATTACTTGCAGGAAGTGAGTTTTTTTCTCTTCGCATTTCACCAACCAGGCCAAAAGTGTTTTCTCTTGGTAAAAGTGAAAAATGTGGACCAACGGTACATTTGTAAAAATCCATAATTACACTTTTTTCCATTCTTTCCTTTTCTTTACAGGCTAGTTAGTGGCTCTAAGAAGTGTTTTTTTGTTGTTGTTGTTGTTTCTTTTGGGGGGTTGGGGGGGGGGGTATGGGGGGGTTGGTAAAAAGGCTTTTTAATAAATGTTGGCTAGTATTTTATTCATCTGCACTCTCATACTTGGTTTGGAGGTTAGAGACATGAAGGCTGGAAGAGGCACTTTCACTTTTATGTTTGCGTAGAAAGGCCATAACCTGGTAATAATGCTTTTTACAATAGACACACTGGAATCTGCAGACCAAGTCTACTTAATTATACTCCATACGTACATGATGTCACTCTCAGACTAGCATCACTTCTGTCTTCACTGGATGGAGTATATCTGCAGGAGAAAGACAGAAAAAAAAAATCAGTAGTGCATTCCCTGAGGCAAGAGGAGAAATGGATGAATGAGTTTAATTTACTGTATGATGAACCTTGTTTCTGTGAACTCCTTTAAACAAACAATGTATTTTGGCATTTTTTGTGATAAGAACAAAACGACAATGTCAGTGCAATTTGGCTCCTCTCATTTTTGCAAATTCATTTTTGTCAAAGGACATAAACTCTATCTTCTTTTTCTCAAGCCATGATTGATTGATTCTAAGTAAGTGGGTATATACTCAAAAGAAATCCATTCACCTTTTCATTTTCAATTGTCGTACAATAATGGTTGCTTCTTGTTTACATTTATAGTGCGTTTTGTTCGCTTTGGCAAGCCCTCAGACAGATTTCCAAATGAACAGCAAACTCGCTTCCTTCCATTTCATCCTACGCACGGTTGTGCAAGGTGAAACCTGTTGTGGCTTAATTTCTGACATGTACTGCTGCAATCCAAACGTAAACCAAACAAATGACTAATAGGCTAAATTCCGCAAAAGAGTACACCCTGTTTATATATGAATTCATTTCTTAGTACAAATTAAAATACTAATGTGTAATGAACCCCTCTCCATCTGTCATGTTCTATCAAGAGCAGCGTGACATTAAATCATTAATATGAGCATTACGAGTGACACGTAAGTGCCCAAACACTCCATTAGAACACAACAACATGCCCATTCTCAATATTCATGTCTATCACACATCAAAACAAGGGTGAAGCCCCATTTTAATGACATAAAACCTGATGCTTAATACTCTTTATGAATGTTGACCAAGCTTACTTCATGTGCAAAACAAAAGTATGGCCAATACATTGTTCAACGTGTGAACATTTTGTTATTCGGGGGAGTAAACGTTTGGCTTCATCTTTTAGAATATGCAGAAAAATAACATCAGTCTGTGGTGAGGTCAGGAGATATGAGCTATAATCACTAAATCAGCACAGTTCAGTGCTTTTCCAGCTCTTGTTGCTATAATTTCTTTAAATGGAGGTACTAACCCCTTCAATTTCCAAGACCTGTCAACAGCTCCAGACTTTTATTCTTGTATTTATTCTTATTTATTCTATTTATTCTTGTAACTACAGTGTTATTCCTGTAATACTTGTAATTACATGCTTCAAGATATATAATTTAATTTAAAAAAAAAAAAACATTTTAGGAAAAATGACCCAGTCTCATTAGTGTTTGAAAAGTGGCCCAGTATTAGCATTCAACTTTAGGGAAACTGACCAACTCTGTGTATTATTCAGAATTATTCATTATTTAAAAAAAAATTTTTTTTAAAAACTCTTTTGGTGTAAATGTCCAGTATAATTATTATTTGAAACCTGGATAAGTTCAGGTGTTTAGTTGTTGGGGGATAGACCTGCTCTGAATATTATTGTGGAACTGGGCCAGTCTGTGTGTTTAATTACTCTGCATTTGATCCAATCTGAATATTACAAGGGAAGTGACCCAATCTCAGTATTATTAGGGAACTGGCCCAGCCTGAAGGCTCAACAGTCAAGGCTCTGGGATCCTAACCAGAAAGTTGGGGGTTCAAGCCCCAGCACTGCCAAGCTGTCACTGTTAAGGCCTTAAGCAAAGCCCTTAACCCTCTCCGCTGTATCATGGCTGACCCTGTACTGTGACCCCAGATTCCTAACAATATGGGATATGTGAAAAAGGAATTTCACTGTGCTGTAATGTATATGTGACAAATAAAGTCTTCTTCTAATTATTTGGAAATGTATTATTGTATTACTGTACTTTGTATTACTGTATTATTGATCTGAGTATTATTGGGGCAGACTGAATATTTCAGTCTGTTTGAATATAACTGGAGACGTCTGAGTGTTTCATTTTGTGAGAAATGACCTGGGTTGAGTATTACTGGGGCAGTCTGAGTATTTGATTCAACAGGAAATTACCTAGTTTGAGTAAGATTAGTGCAGTCTGTGTATTTAATTTTCTTTTAAAGGACCTGGTTTGAGTATTATTGGGGCAGTCTGAGTATTTGATTTTCGAGGAAATTACCTGGTTTGAGTATTATTGGGGCAGTCTGAGTATTTGATTTTCGAGGAAATTACCTGGTTTGAGTATTATTGGGGCAGTCTGAGTATTTGATTTTCGAGGAAATTACCTGGTTTGAGTATTATTGGGGCAGTCTGAGTATTTGATTTTCGGGGAAATTACCTGGTTTGAGTATTATTGGGGCAGTCTGAGTATTTGATTTTCGGGGAAATTACCTGGTTTGAGTATTATTGGGGCAGTCTGAGTATTTGATTTTCGGGGAAATTACCTGGTTTGAGTATTATTGGGGCAGTCTGAGTATTTGATTTTCGGGGAAATTACCTGGTTTGAGTATTATTGGGGCAGTCTGAGTATTTGATTTTCCAGGACAGGGTCTAGTCTGAGAATTACTGGGCCAGTCTGAGCATTTCATTAATGTTAATGGGGATTTCCTCCAGCCTGCGTGCATAATTGAGTTTTCCCTCTGAGTATTCGTGGGAAATTGGACCAGTGTGAGCATTTGGTTTTGGGGGAAGTGATCCAGCCTGAATAATATTGGGGGATTGATCCATTCAGTGGAGGAGCAGGTGACTCATCACTCCCAACACTGCTACTAATGTGCATCATGGAGATTGAAAGACAAGAGTTCCCTACTATTTCCATCTGCAAACTATAGACACACTTAGAGGGAACAATGCTGTCTCTGTCTGAGCGAGGAGTCTTACAACTGCTGCGCTTCTTATCAGTAGCAAGATCACAAGTTGCATATATATGTATAAGGGAGTAAAGGAGCACAAATAACTCATAACCGTTTGCTATAGGATGTTAAATTTCCACAAACTTACCTCTCTCTCTCTCTCTGAATGTCACACCTCCTCGAAGAATTCTTCTTGACCGAAGTTAGGACGAGACAGAAAACACTTGGATATCCCCCTCCTTTTGTTTCCAGTCCGAAAACAACCCACGGAAATAAAACAAGAGGACTCTACTTAATCCTCCCTACAAAAACGTTCATTTTGCGTATACAGACGATAAAAAGCAAACGCGATGTTTCTGTGATGAAGCCCGCGTTTCCCCGCTGTCCCGCACATCGACCTTTCAGTGGATCAGTGTCGGGAATGATGCGCGATTCGCCTGTGAGTCGGTTCAGTTTGAAACGACTCTCCTAATCATTTACGCCCGTTGCTATGAAAGTCCCGCCCTGAACCTGTACGCCCCGCCCACTAAGCTCATCTTCAATAGAGCAGAATAAATGTACTGTATAATCTTATTAATATCCAAATCACAGATTATATAGTTTGTGCAGGGATTACAAAAAAAAATGTGTGAGTGAAATTCTTAAGTTGAAAGAAAATAATACAGAGAAAAATACAAACAGATGCAATATACTATTCTACACAATATTCAGTAAATAACTAGTTCATTGAATTGTACATGTATGATATATTTTAGCACTGGGCTGTTAAATTCTCAGTACTAATTAACAAAAAGGGTTGATTAGTTTTATAAAAATAGTTTTATCCACTTTTATCCAAAGTGAATTACAAATGAGGATATACAACCAAAGCGATACATCAAGCAGAGAACAATACAAGTAGTGCTACCATACAAGATCTTTAATTGAGTGCTAGAGGAGCAAAGTGCACAGAGTGGAGGTGTAAGAGCCGATTTAAATGCAGATATTTTTATTTTATTTTATGTTTTATTTTCTTGAGTGGGAGCAAGTTAGGGGTTAGTTAAGTGTTCATGGAAGAAGTGGGTCTTTAGCAGTTTTTTGAAGATAGTGACGGATTCTGCTGTCCGGATTGAGGTTGGAAGTTCATTCCACCACTGAGGGACAGTCAGTTTGAAGGTTCTGGAAAGGGACCACATGCCTCACTGAGAAGGTACTACCAGGTTAACTGATCGCAGGTCGCGAGAGGGAACATAAACCTCAAGGAGGGTGTTGAGGGAGGGGGGTGCTGTTCCAGACAAGGTCTTGCACGTGAGGATCAAGGCCTTGAATTTGATGCGGGGGAGGCTACAGGAAGCCAGTGGAGAGAGACAAAGAGGGGTATGAAAAAAAGTCGTGCATGCGCTAATATATTACCGTTTCTATAGTAAAAGCTAATTCACAGGGATTTGTACGGTGGACGTTCTACATAATCTAAGACTAATATGAAATGAATTTTAAAAATATGTTTATTATTACTGAAAAAGGTATACATGTAACTGTTGATATAGAGAAGCTTTCTGTAAGCCTGTGTTTATTTAACATTTATGGAAGGAGTCTCCAGTGTCAGCGCTTTTCAATGGTCAGTATGTTTTCTATCATGGGAAAGTCTTAAGGACAGAGGACCTTGTGTTTTGTGCCTTGTGTTTCTTGGTTAAATTATTCTTATTAACTTTCTTGTTAGCGAGAGAGAGAGAGAGAGAGAGAGAGAGAGAGAGAGAGAGAGAGAGAGAGAGAGCATAAAAACAAAAGCTATAGGTAAATGTAGGTAGTGGTTATGCTGCGGGATTAATATCATTGTAATTTTTTTAAACAATTTTAAGATTATTTGGCTAAATAAGATATCTGTGTGTGTTTTTATACAAGCAATCTTTAACTCATTAGAAAACAGAGAGTAAAAATAGAAAAGTTGCTGTAACAGCATTGCATCATCCATCTGATGTCAGCACAATGATATCATCTCATGGCCTGATTGTGAGGAAACACCCCATGGTGTAGTGCAGGTCTCTACGGGCTTTAAGCAGTTCTTGAATGCAGGCTATGAGCAAGCACAAAGGCCTTGAGCACTTATCTGCACATTTTTCAGCAACTGTTTAAAAAAAATTTTTTTTTAATAAAAATAATAATAATAAAAGTGTTTTAACAACTTGCAAGTCCATGGTAACACTTTCAAACTGATATTGTATTGGCCTTGACAGCATCTACATTATACGTTATTACTTTCTGCATTAACATGTCCAGTAAAAGGAGTGACTCCACATGCTTACAGTCTTACAAAGAGTGTTTCCATGAAATGCTCATCCTATAGTTACACACACAGCACATACGTGTGCTCAAGGAGTCGCTTTTAGTAATTTGTTACACTAGTAACGTAACGCAATGCTACTATCTGTATCTGTTGACTGCTCCATACAGTATATCCATACCTGTATCTGTATTCAGATTTAAACCCGAACTGGGCATGGCCTAAACCAGAAGGGGTTTTTGTTTTGTTGTGTTTTTTAATATAAATTATGCCAGCACTGTCAGCATGGTTTTAAATTCTGGCTCTGACAGTTCATTAACTTCAGCTACATCACTATTGTTCATAATTGGTTTTAACTGGAGATGCACACAGAGCTTTTTTAATATAATCATTTTAATGGATATAGTTGTTTCTATTTCCCAAAATATATTTTGTGAGCTTCATATCGCAGTATCCCAGTACCGATGCACACCTCTAGTCTCAACCAGATCCTTTGGGAACTTTTCAGCCAAAGAAAATAACATGCCTCCTATTCATACCTGTAGTGTATCTGTTTATCTCTTTAGAGCACATTATCTTTTCAGTACAAATAATATACAGTGGGGGAAAAAAGTATTTGATCCCCTGCTGATTTTGTATGTTTGCCCACTGACAAAGAAATGATCAGTCTATAATTTTAATGGTAGGTGTACTTTAACAGTGAGAGACAGAATAACAACAAAAAAATCCAGAAAAACGCATTTCAAAAAAGTTATAAATTGATTTGCATTTTAATGAGGGAAATAAGTATTTGACCCCTTCGACTTAGTACTTGGTGGCAAAACCCTTGTTGGCAATCACAGAGGTCAGAGGTTTCTTGTAGTTGGCCACCAGGTTTGCACACGTCTCAGGAGGGATTTTGTCCCACTCCTCTTTGCAGATCCTCTCCAAGTCATTAAGGTCTCGAGGCTGACGTTTGGCAACTCGAACCTTCAGCACCCTCCACAGATTTTCTATGGGATTAAGGTCTGGAGACTGGCTAGGCCACTCCAGGACCTTAATGTGCTTCTTCTTGAGCCACTCCTTTGTTGCCTTGGCTGTGTGCTTTGGGTCATTGTCATGCTGGAATACCCATCCACAACCCATTTTCAATGCCCTGGCTGAGGGAAGGAGGTTCTCACCCAAGATTTGACGGTACATGGCCCTGTCCATCGTCCCTTTGATGCGGTGCAGTTGTCCTTTCCCCTTAGCAGAAAAACACCCCAAAGCATAATGTTCCCACCTCCATGTTTGACGGTGGGGATGGTGTTCTTGGGGTCATAGGCAACATTCCTCCTCCTCCAAACATGGCAAGTTGAGTTGATGCCAAAGAGCTCGATTTTGGTCTCATCTGACCACAACACTTTCATCCAGTTCTCCTCTGAATCATTCAGGCAAACTTCAGACGGGCCTGTACATGTGCTTTCTTGAGCAGGGGGACCTTGCGGGCGCTGCAGGATTTCAGTCCTTCACGGCGTAGTGTGTTACCAATTGTTTTCTTGGTGACTATGGTCCCAGCTGCCTTGAGATCATTAACAAGATCCTCCCGTGTAGTTCTGGGCTGATTCCTCACCATTCTCATGATCAATGAAACACCACGAGGTGAGATCTTGCATGGACCCCCAGACCGAGGGAGACTGACAGTTATTTTGTGTTTCTTCCATTTGCGAATAAACACCAACTGTTGTCACCTTCTCACCAAGCTGCTTGGCGATGGTCTTGTAGCCCATTCCAGCCTTGTGTAGGTCTACAATCTTGTCCCTGACATCCTTGGACAGCTCTTTGGTCTTGGCCATGGTGGAGAGTTTGGAATCTGATTGATTGATTGCTTCTGTGGACAGGTAACATTACCTGTGTAAAAGACACCTGGGAGCCAGAAATCTTGCTGATTGATAGGGGATCAAATACTTATTTCACTCATTAAAATGCAAATCAATTTATAACTTTTTTGAAATGCGTTTTTCTGGATTTTTTTTGTTGTTATTCTGTCTCTCACTGTTAAAATACACCTACCATTAAAATTA
Organism: Cranoglanis bouderius; assembly: GCA_023630585.1. Taxonomy (NCBI): domain Eukaryota; kingdom Metazoa; phylum Chordata; class Actinopteri; order Siluriformes; family Cranoglanididae; genus Cranoglanis; species Cranoglanis bouderius. The sequence continues at coordinate 29,426,267 of CM042537.1, forward strand.
TAGACTGATCATTTCTTTGTCAGTGGGCAAACGTACAAAATCAGCAGGGGATCAAATACTTTTTTCCCCCCACTGTAAACTGTATAATCATATAACTCATTGATGTCTGATTCCTAATACGTTCAGATGGTTAAAATATAATGGCTTACTTGTAACATACAATGAATTAAAAACAAGCATACACAAAAATTAAAAAGAAACTGCAAAAAACTATTAACATCCTGTACATATTTTTAACACAATCTGCTCGCAATAAAAAATATAGTCAATAAAAAGGCACAAAAAGTATCCTACTCCAATTAAAAGAGCTTGATTATTGTATTAAATTACATAATCCAGATGACATCTCGCCCCACAGTTTACCCAATGTCCATAAATGATTCCTTTTTTTTGTTCCCTTGGAACAACCCTGGTGCTGCTGACAGAAACAACTACAGAAATATCGTGGCCTAACCTTTATCAGCCTTTAACAGATTCACAGACAGCAGTGGTATCACAGCCCAAGCACACAGTCAGCATTTAAATTCATGGCATGTACAAACAATCTCATAACCAGATCTGACCACAGTGTGTCTCCTGAACAGAGCAGAGAACTGGGCAATACCACTGGGACACATTTAGGATGCACCTCATGTTTTTCATAGCCATTAAATTCCATTGCCATAGAAACGGGTTCAAAACTGCTTGGCTCGGATCAAAGCGTTAGGGGCATCTGTCTCCTCCTCCTCTCCTTATGTCGACCAAAAAGTCTGATAAATAAACACAAAAAAACTAAGAGAGGGAGATATATGCATTAATTATTAAAGGAACGCATGGACTAGAAATGCGCTAATAGTTGGTCTCATGCAAAAAATTCCAGAGATGGGTTAGGTGGGCCGAATATTCTTCCATGTCTGGTATACTCTCAGCAACAATAACCACAAATACAGTCTCACTGGTGTTAGGGAACTTGATAACAAAGCCAGGATGGGCTTAGGTGTTCTGCCCAGTGTGTGGTTTCGTGTATGTGTGTGTGTATGTGTGTGTGTGAGAGAGAGAGAGAGAGAGAGAGAGAGACAGAGAGAGAAAGTTAGTGGAGGGGGGAGAACTGATTGCTGAATGCAGAATTATATAATAATTCTGTCTTCTGTCCCCCTCCCCTTCCTTCCCCTCTCCATTCTCTCTTTCACAGTGTTCTACCCTTCCCTGAGGTAATATGATTGCTGAGATTTCTCATGAATACCATAGTGTGCTTGTTGAGAGGGTGTAGGATGATGATATATCAAATGAGTCACCAAACCTTTCTGTTATCACACTACATAAACAATATACTGAAGCCTGTACAGCACTTTAGTGTGGATAAGATGTGAACTTTGAGTTGTATTTACTGTCAATAAAAACAGAAAAGACGAGACAACTTAGGAGCATATGCTGTGTATTTATTACTTTAGGTTACATGAATAAACATTCCAGCAGCTTCAGTAAAATATCTGCTCTTTGTGGTGCACCAGGCTCTTTAAGCAACCAAATAACGTGGACCACCAACTTATACCATCACCAGCCTGCTGACAGTGGTGCCAGTGGGATGATAGCCCTTGCTTCATCTCTTCTGAAAGAAAGTAATGCAGCAGAGCTTTAATCCTTTAGTCCAGTGGTCACCAAACCTGGTCCAGGAGATCTAACTTCCTGAAGACTTCAGCTTCAACCATAATCGTGCCCACCTGAGCATCTAATCATTGCCTTAAGAAGTTCTTGATCAACTAAAACAGGTGTGTTAGATTTTGGTTGGAGATGAAACCTGCAGGAAAGTAGATCTCCAGGAACAGGGTTGGTGACCACTGCTTTAGTCTGTCCAGCTCTTTCACCTCCTCATCTGTACACTCTGCTCAAAAAGCTCAGCTTCCAATGCTTCAACTTTCATGCTAATAACGCTGTCAACACCATCATGCTTGCCATCTCATAAACCACTAAGTAGCTGAGCCAAGTTTCTGCCACATAACTCATAATTTGTGGTCTCCACTACTTGTAGGTTGGACTTCTCATTAATATAACATTAGTTAATGGTGAGTAAAAAGAGAAGTTCTTGGGTTTTTTTTTTTCATTTTCAACAGCAAAAACTAAACCTGTGTGTTATTTCTTATGTGTGAGAAGTTTTGCTGTTAATTATCATAATAACAGGGTCAGCAATGTCCCCATGTCATGTCAGCAGAGAACCACTAACTTCTCACAGGAACAAAGAAAATACAGCACCAACCAACAAGTTAGCACTAGATTACTAAGCATGTTCCAAATATTTCAATATAAATATATTTAATGCATTTCAGGATGGAGCTTATTATTCAGTTATTCATCTTCAACTAATAGAAGAGATATGTAGTTACGAGAGTACGGAATGTAAACCTGGACCCACAGATGGGTTGTAAGATTTTTAAAGGATTAAGATATAAACTCCTCATCCCCACCTCTTTTTGTGAACCAGACTTTGGTCACCCTAGGTTCAGCCTTGTTGACTTTGTTGGATACTACATCTGTTGCTCATGTACATTAGTCTCCAGTGTGCATACCCTCATGTGTTAAAGTGTCTTTTAGTCTAACAGAGATTCTGTGTAAATGCCAGCAATGCCTCAGCTTCCAAAACTGAACACTCATAGGTCAATGTGGATCATGTGGTTTTGTCTCTGGAAAACCCTGAGTACAGTGATTCACCTTTAATCAATTTGATCTGTCAAAAATGATTCACAACAGATTCAAAAGATTCGGTGGGTTGAGTTTCAGGCATTTTAGGAGATGGGAAAGAAGAGAAAGTGGGAAGATTTATAGGTTCTGTGTGTGTCTGTGATAGCTAATGTGCAAGTAATGTAATTTGTAGCACTGAACTGACTGAACTGAGAAGTAGAGAGAGAAAGAGAGGTGAAAATGTTGCAGAAGGCAGCGCAACCCTTCATTCAGCAGCTAACAGATGACGTCGCCTCGCCTCAGCACCAGGTTAAAGGTGACATCATTCCCTGAGTATGTCATGGCCTTGAGGGAAAGCAGTAGGGCTTTGCTGATGAAATATTCAGACAACTCCTGCTGGACCTTAGGACTGTACAGTATTTCCAAATAAAGAGAGACTTGTATTGGAGAGCAACACCATTGATCATGTGATCTATGAGTCATCAGTGAAGCTAGACTCTTTAATTACCTAATAAAGCAGTATGGTCCTTGTGTGGGATTTATTATTTCTAGTGAAAATCTAAAAAGAGAAAAGACCAAGGCAAGATTTTTTCCAGGACACAGGGGATAAAAAGTAGACTCAGAGTTTTACAACAAGCAATTTTCCTGGTAGTCAGGGAGATTGCAGATTCACCATCTCCTTTAGAAGCGTTTCATCCTTCTTGAATGAGAAACTTCCTAGGGATGCTACAGAGTTAGTATGCATACAATGCTCAGACAAATCATTGTGTATTTTCTTCTTCTACTACTTTTATCGCTATTATTTTATCAAACTTTTTTTTGCATTGTGTGTGAATGTGTGTAAATGTCTGTAATTTAATGCTACCAATGCGTTGGCAATGTAAAGCCTTTTACCATGCCAATAAAGCTACTTGAATCTTGAATCTAGTATTAGACATAGAGCTCTTTTCACATAAAACTGGAAGTATGTAAGCCAAAAGGTAAAATGATTTCTGAGAAGCCTTACAGCCGAATGTTTACCACAGAAATACTGGCATATGTAGTTAATTGATATTAATGTATGTACTGTATGTATTACTTCATATTTACCACATTTCAGTTCATTTACAATAAACACTTTACAGCTGATTAAATTGCGGATATGTGAAAGATAGTAAATCTTATCACTGATGCATCTTATTACTTTTGCTAACATTAGCTAGCTGTATTTCTAGTCAATTGAGCACTCTTAGTGAGAATGATGATTGTTTTTGTTTGTTCAGTGATAAATGTAGGTGGCAGTAAGAGTGAGATGTTAGCAGTCGATGAGGAGGAAAGCAGAGTGACAGAAACTTGAGATTAAACACTACCAGTTTGGCTTGACAGTCTGTCAGGTTAACTTCATTCAGCTAGCGAACCATTTCTACTAACTGCAGTTGCAGTTCATTTGCCTCTGCTAGGTAAACAAAGTAAAATTTACTTGCTCTAATATTTTCAGTTTCTTTGTGTCATGTCAATGCCGAATTCGGCGTCCAGTTCCATTTCCCAGAAAGCACCACCGACTACAAACATGGCCACCACACACTCCAACTCCAAGTTCACGCTTTCAAGTTGACTTGGTTACTGATTACATACACCTATACTCAATCACCACCACACACTGTTTTAGCACACTTTGCTACGTATTCGTTCGGCTCTGTTTCTCATCTGGCATACCAAGCCTTTTGTTTCATGTTGCTATTTCTGAGCTTTTGTACATCGCCTGACCTACTGCCTGACTTTGGATTCTGTGGATTAAGATTGTGTTTTGGATTTGTTTGTGCATGCCAGTCTTCACTTTAAATAAAAGCATTCACCGCAACTGTCGCCAACTTTTCCGACTGACACCTTGATTCCACATTTCTGTGACACTTCTAATAAACAGTGTTCAATTCATCTATTCTTCTTGTTGCAATGGGAGTAAAGTTACCCTGCAGAGGCTGCTTACAGCACAAAAGAAACAGAAAGGATTCATCAATATAAAGGGTTTCTACACATCATTTTCTTTTGACCAGTGGCTGCAGTAACATTACGACCCAAAGCACAAAACCAAAGCAAATTGGAAAAGAATATACCATATGCATTATGTAATTATTCACATCAGAAGCTACCAGACTCATAGGACATTCATGTTACCAGAAAACAGTCCAACATCTTTAGTTAACCTCTCAGGAAATGCAGTAATACAGTATAAGTGTGTCAGTGTACCATAATAACAGCACTGTAGCTTTTTAGGCATTTCTGATATCTATGTTAAACCATTCTGACCTCTGTGAGACCAGCGTGTCTTATCATCAACGTCCCAGCTTTGAAAAGGTCAGGAAATAGATTTAGTCCCTTAATTTTGGAAATGACACGATAGCCTACAGCTAGCACTCTGACACTTAGAGGTTTAACAAAGACAACTTTCCAATTAACCCCCTTGGCCATTTTGTCTTGAGGCGAAAACAGCGTGTATCACTGCAGGCCCACATGTTGTTTCCATAGAGACTGAATGCAAACTGGACAGAAATGAGTAAAACCTGTGAGTGGAATTTACATGTAGCGATTTTCTCCATTTGGGTACATTACACAGGATTTCCCACTTTCCACTCTGCATCAACAGACTCTAAATACAATAAACTGACATTTTTCCACAAATAGGATTTACAGTATTTAGTGTCTGATGATGCAGTTTGATAAAACTTATGGTTAGGTAGTTATGATACAGTACATGACACTTACTAAAACATACAAAACATGCAGCCTAAAAGCAGGCTAGGCATGAACCTAATAAAAAGTGTTGTGTAGGTCTAGATATACTGTAAATATCATTTATAACACGCAAATATGTTTAAACAAAGAAGACTATTACCAGTGGTCCCCACTTTCACCAATTTCAACACTTTCATATGTGTGGTCAGTTGTAACTTTTTTTTTTTTTTACCTTTTTTTGTTTGTTTTTTTGTTTTTTTGTAAATCTTATGAGTAAAAGATTCTAAAGCTCCAGGTTTTGAGCATAACAGGTTCATTTTAGGGATGTAACCAAAGGCAAATACATTATTCAAAAGAAAAAGGTAATGTTTTCTAAACAAATACAAATACAGATACTAAAAGGAGTATATCGGATATTATGTGTGTATCTGATATACTCAAGCTAATCAAGCTAATTTATAGCAGGGTCGCCGGAGAAACGGGGACGTGCTGGCATTTGACCCGGCACTTTTCAAACTACTGGGGCGGTGACCCAGCACTTCAGGCAATAACAGACAGGTCTGAAAAAACAATCAAAACTTTCAGTTCAGCAGGGGGGTGGGACATTTCTCCTAAAGGGGATCTCCTATGAGCAATAACGTGTTAAAGCTTTGGTAAGTAAGGCTTGCTGGAAAAGTTTGCCCACTGACAAAGAAATGATCAGTCTATAATTTTAATGGTAGGTGTATTTTAACAGTGAGAGACAGAATAACAAGAAAAAAATCCAGAAAAACGCATTTCAAAAAAGTTATAAATTGATTTGCATTTTAATGAGGGAAATAAGTATTTGACCCCTTCGACTTAGTACTTGGTGGCAAAAACCTTGTTGGCAATCACAGAGGTCAGACGTTTCTTGTAGTTGGCCACCAGGTTTGCACACGTCTCAGGAGGGATTTTGTCCCACTCCTCTTTGCAAATCCTCTCCAAGTCATTAAGGTCATTTTCAATGCCCTGGCTGAGTGAAGGAGGTTCTCACCCAAGATTTGACGGTACATGGCCCCGTCCATCGTCCCTTTGATGCGGTGCAGTTGTCCTGTCCCCTTAGCAGAAAAACACCCCCAAAGCATAATGTTCCCACCTCCATATTTGACGGTGGGGATGGTGTTATGACTTGGGGTCATAGGCAGCATTCCTCCTACTCCAAACATGGCGAGTTGAGTTGAAGCCAAAGAGATCTGACCACACCTGACCACAACACTTTCACCCAGTTCTCCTCTGAATCATTCAGGCAAACTTCAGACGGGCCTGTACATGTGCTTTCTTGGGCAGGGGGACCTTGCGGGCACTGCAGGATTTCAGTCTTTCACAGCGTAATGTGTTACCAATTGTTTTCTTGGTGACTATGGTCCCAGCTGCCTTGAGATCATTAACAAGATCCTCCCGTGTAGTTCTGGGCTGATTCCTCACTGTTCTCATGATCATTGAAACTCCACGAGGTGAGATCTTGCATGGAGCCCCAGACCGAGGGAGACTGACAGTTTCTTCCATTTGCGAATAATCGCACCAACTGTTGTCACCTTGTCATCAAGCTGCTTGGCGATGGTCTTGTAGCCCATTCCAGCCTTGTGTAGGTCTACAATCTTGTCCCTGACATCCTTGGACAGCTCTTTGGTCTTGGCCATGGTGGAGAGTTTGGAATCTGATTGATTGATTGCTTCTGTGGACAGGTGTCTTTTTACAGGTAACAAACTGAGATTAGGAGCACTCCCTTTAAGAGAGTGCTCCTAATCTCAGCTCATTACCTGTGTAAAAGACACCTGGGAGCCAGAAATCTTGCTGATTGATAGGGGATCAAATACTTATTTCCCTCATTAAAATGCAAATCAATTCATAACTTTTTTGAAATACGTTTTTCTGGATTTTTTTGTTGTTATTCTGTCTCTCACTGTTAAAATACACCAACCATTAAAATTATAGACTGATCATTTCTTTGTCAGTGGGCAAACGTACACAATCAGCAGGGGGTCAAATACTTTTTCCTCCCACTGTAGTGCTAAAAGCAAAATACATTGTTAGTCTGTATGTTTTAATAGACAAATGAGAGACGTACCTCTTCAATTTGCATATAAAATGAACAACATTCGAAATAGATCATGTGACTTTTGATGATAGATTTGTGATTAGGTTGTTGTTCTTTTGCAGGCAGGCAGAGGACACTACTGAGCATGCGCAGATTGAGTTTCACTCACCACTGTAACTTGTTCTGATTGGAGTGTTGCTACTGACCCCTGTTACAAGGTATCCCACTCTCCTCTATTCAATCACTTTTTTATATATATATATATATATATATATATATATATATATATATATATATATATATATATATATATATATATATATATATATATATATATAAATTGAGGACCAAAAATTCTTTCCAGAAACCATCAACTGAAAAGCTTCTCTGTGTGTTTATGAAAAGTTTTTGTTTAACTTTCCGTCTCATTTCAGTTGGTTTGCTGTTACTGGATGAATGGGCCTGTGTCTAAGAACTTAACCAGTTAAACACGTAACAACGACTACCTTCATATTTATTTTGCTGAAGTAGAAAGGAAACCAGGATGAATATCCAGTAAGGCAGATGTTAGTTAAAAATACATTTACTGTCCATTAATCATCTCTCATGCTGTAACATAATGAATATGACAGCATACAGAACCTACAACTTATATCTTAAAGAACCAACATGCTGTATACACAAATACAGCAATCTGATTAATTATATTCAATTTGTTCTGGTTTTATCTGATATTAAATTTGGTTTGCACACATCTGGTCTGATCGGGGATATTAAATTTGGTAATTACCTGAGTAATCTGATCTGAACCGTGTAATTTTCCTCTAAGTCAATGAAAATAAAGTAATGTCATCTTGAAATTACCTCCTGCCTAAATGTTAATTGCAGTTTGTAATTTGTGTTGATGAACCACTAGCCCGTGCGCGGGCCTGACGTCACGCGGTTTTATGAGGTTTAAGATTACCATATAGACTACTTTCTAAAAATGTTAATAATATTAACAAACTATACATCATTCGAAAGGTCTAAGGGTTCAGTGACAATATATGGTCTCAGTTTTACGATATAGATGCTCCAGCAACAGTAATATAGTAGTTTGTGTCGGGAGTGCAAATGACAACATGAACTAAAAACGGAACTTCATACCTTTGTTATGATATAGCGATCGCGAGTCGGATCCAGTCTGCCACAGCTAGGTAAAAAGTCAGTGAAAACCATCTAGTGGCAAACATCCAATGCTACCATTTGTCCACAAAAGCATATAAACCGTGAAATATTGCCATATAATCCATTGTTTACATAAGAATTCTTCTGCACGACCTTCCCTCCATCATCGTTCTTCAAAAGAATATACAGTCTGAGCACCGTTTACGTCGTAAAACTGTATATGGTAGTGAACAACAGTCTTCCAAACACATTAGCCCGCTTCCAGCTTTTGTTTTAAAACGCAGGGCGGTAGTTTCACGCATAATATCCAAACAGTGCTTTCGAAAATCATTCTCTGAATACCCCGCGAACCAATAACTTGGAATAATGTTGATAGACATGTATTGCCGCCCATCACAGTCATATCAGCATATGTAAAGAACAAATGAATGTTTTTTGAGGCTGTATGGGCCATCACAGTCACAGCTCCAGGTGACCCACTTTTGAAAAAGGCACTAGTCAGACAAAAAAAACTTGCAGGGACCTCATTTTTTGGTCTATCATCCTGTTGTTGTTTTATACACAGTGATTCAGGATGAAACTCATGCCTCTCTATGCAACTTTCTCTTTTTCCTTTTCTCCTACTACACAGTTGCCTCCAGAGATGGTGAGTACACAGCACTTTGTGAGTCAGACTGCGTTTGTTAGAAAAGAGTTGGCGATGAATTTGGGCGGAAGGAGCCTCTAAAACCTGTGTACTTACACATTTTTAAGAGGTTACACTTTAAAATACTGTAAATCTGCAAGTCCTGTGTAGTTAATGTGTAAATTTCAGAGTGATATTAATCCACTGATTATGTTGGAATAGAGTTTTACAACACAACTATTGTGACACAGTGGGTAGTGTTGCCACTAGCTTCAGGGTCCTGAGTTCTTCATGTTCTCTCATTATCCATGAGGGGTTTTCTCCCAAAAACCATCCCGGTAGGTATGACCAGGATGAAGCGGTTACTGAAGATAATGAATACAAATATTGTAGGAATGATATGAAAGTTAGACTTTCAAAAGTCAAGTTGATACATGTGTATTTACATAAGATGTGCACACATCTGCAGTTGTTACTTTATATGTAACTACACAGTTTAGAGGCACTTCACAGAGGCACTTCATATAAGGTGAGACTGAAGAATCGTGCACTGTGCTCTCAGTACGACTGTATACAAACACATTTTCATAGACGGGTAAATCTGAAATATACCTCTTTTGTTGATCAATGAGGCATACATTGATCTGCATTTATTTGTCCTGCCCAGAGAGCCTTGAGTCATCTCCCTAATGTTGCTTAAGAAATCTCAGTGCAATCCAACATCCCCTCCAGACACACACAAATACATAAACACCAGGCATACTGCGTCATTCCGTTTTATTGCATTGTTACAGCAGTGAGGAACCCTTAAGGTAATGACAAAAGAGACTCTTGGCAAAGACAAAAAAACAAACAGGCTTGACTCACAAACAGCCCTTCTGTCTCCAACAGCTCTGCACCAGAGGCCGTGATAATGAAGGTTTGGAAGCCTTCAGATATTTAAAATTTCACACACACACACACACACACACACACACACACACACACACACACACACACGCACACACACGGACCACTATCTTTACGAGACATTTCTCTAATTAATACTGCTATTAAAGGGGATCATTTGTTCCAACCAAGAGATAAATACATGCCAAATACATGCATACACAAACACACAAACACACACAAACACACACACACGCAGTGAAATGGAAATGTAATTAGAGGAGTTTGATAAAACACTGCTTGTGTGACTGTGATAAATGTTGGCTCTGTGCTCTTCACTGCTCTTTTTATCTTCAAAAGAAACAGAAAATCAATGACAGAAAGCAGACTTATATCAAGACCCCAAATTAATTCATTCAGTTAAGAAAAAAAAAAGAAACAGTAGGAAAGTTCACAGTGTCAGTATTAAGACTATGGTGCTAATAAAACAGCGAAACGTGTCCAAAAAAAACATCATCTTTAGGAAGAGAAGACCTAAAGAGGATGAAATATTTAAATCCCATCTTCAGATCAAAACTCTCCTTCTGGTTTACTCGAGTGCATCAGCATAAATCCAGAATAATTAAAGTCTTGAGCATATTTGCATGAAGTGGAAATTGCAGGCTTAGACATTCCCCGAGCACTTGTTTTGGATGATAGCTTTTTGTGAATGAATCATTAGTGATCTTTGATGCGTTCAGTTGACAGGGATAAGAAGTAGCTGTACAGGTGATAATTCTCATCAAGAGCTTGGCTATGACAGGTATAAATCATCACTCTGTGGTACTGGATGGGGGCTTATACCATTCCCTGTGTGCTATTGAAAAGGATCAAGAGCCTGACAGAATACATGTTTATGTATAAATTTTCTAGGGTGGCATGGTGGCACAGCAGGTAGTGTCCAGCGTCCCTGGTTCGATCCTGAGCTCGGGTTGCTGTCTGTATGGGCTTTCACATTTTCTCTCCATGCCCATGTGGGTTTCCTCTGGGTTCTCTGGTTTCCTCCCACCTTTCAAAAAGATTTGTATGTTGGATTGGCTACACTAAATCTGAATATTCTCTGGATCCACTGCAACCCTCACCAGACTGGCAACATTGCATTATGCATTTGCCTGTAGACTTTAGACTCTAAATTGCCCCTAGGTGTGAATAGGTGTGTCAATGTGTGTGCATGGTGCCCTGTGATGTCCATTCCAGGATGTATTCTTGCCCTGCGCCCAGTGTTCCCTGTATAGTCTCTGGATCCGCTCTGACCTGGACAAAATGGTTGCTTTATAATGAATAAATGAATGAATGAATAAATTAATGTCTCACTTTTTCCTTCAGGCACTAACTAAAATAGATGTTTAACCATTTCACATATACAGTGAAGGCCTCCTGATTTGAACCCCATTGAACATTAATGGAGGATTCTGAACTTGAAAGTCCATCAGAGGGACCCTTATAGTCTTGGGGAATTGAGGATGCAGTACAATTGCAATTAGTTAAAAAACTAATTACGTCTTACTGTAGATGTGAGCTCATGTATGTAGAAGAGTGTTAGAGCTTTCCTTCAGCTGTATTATGCTGCCCTGTGACACAACATGAGTAGAAGTTTGAAAACTTGTCATTTGGCTGGCTTCAGCTGTTTCGGAGATTGTTCAGCCTTAACCATATCTGATTAGTAGTTGTCATATGATAGGGAAGAGCTGCATGGTGGATGGGAATTGGCAGGAGGTGACCAATTGGGGAGAAAAGGGGGGTGAAAAAAAAAAAAGAAGAATTGAGAAGCAGAAATGTCCTAAAGACAATTTTATCCCACCAGAAGAATACAGGTATAAGGTTAAATCTATTAAACCGGTGCTTAAATGGAGGGATTAGATTAGTTTCTGCAGTGTTGTCCAGAAAATGTTGCATTTAACTCCATATTAGCCTTTATATCTAGCAATAACTATATATCAAAGTTAGCCTAGCCTTTCTTCTGGAGTGTTTGTTCAAGCTCTAATCTAAACATGGCCACTTGTGCTGAAGTCTTTGATTATCTAAGTCAGGTATATTAAACTGGAGAGTAAACCTAGATATGAGGACGCATGGTCATCTAACCATGAGGAAAATACATTAAAAACACCATTATGTATTTTACCTCTGGTGTTTCCAGATCCTGATCCTGGCATCACCCTTCCATACAAAATGTATTGCTCTAATAGTCCTGACATATCTCATCAACAAGAAATTAATTAGCTGACGAGTGAGCATATTAGAACGTTAAAGTGCAGTGGAGAGAGATTTCAGGTCTAGATTCGGCAGCCATTGCTTTATCCCTTTAACCTGCCATAACTGCAGCTCCCAAGTTCAAATTCTGCATATTTTCAGAATCAGTGTCCCTATTTTCTGTCAGTATTAATAATAATAATAATTTGTTACATTTATATAGCGCTTTTCTAGACACTCTAGAAATCTCCTCAACCACCACCAGAGTGTAGCATCCACCTGGATGATGCAACAGCAGCCATAGCCATAGAACACCCACCACACACCAGCTATTAGTGGAGAGGAGAGGAGGGTGATGTAGCCAGTTCACGGATGGAGATTATTAGGGGGCAAATGGCTTAAAAGAACATTGCCTGATTCACTAATGCAAATTGGCCATTCAGTCTTCCTGGAACTGCTAAACAGCTAAATTCAGTGAACATTTGATGTTTCACATCATCATTATGTTACTCCAACATATCAATTTGTACCAAACTAAGATACAAAGTCTATTGTCATGATGTTCTAATGTAAACCAGCCCTGCAAATGTCATAACATAACCTTATGTATACAAAGAACTATGTCACATGACTCAGGTGTTATGTCAACTTGACATTAAATTGGCGTCTTTACAATATGTCAACTGACCCCTTTTGGAATAAAGCTTTCTATATATTTAAGTATTGGTTTATATACACGCAGAAATAAGGGTATCAAACCATACCTTCCTTTGTCCTTGGGTTGATACCCTCAAACATACACCTTTGAAGAGAAGACACAAGGTAGACTGTATCTTTTACCAAGAAAGGTGAGTTCAATTTCATTTTTATGAAAGACAGCATAAGCCTTAGCTTTTCTTTGAAAACATATGTCTTAGCCATTCTCCAGATTCAGAAGTTATGCTATTATTATAGTGTAGCATTATAAAACAGTTGTTGCCACAGAGGTTTGAACAACAGTAATGACATCTTTATTAGCTTTTATGTTGAAGATCTGGTTAACTTTCAGACTTGTTGATATTTTCACTGTATATTCATACCATTTGTGTTGTTTGTACAGCATTGATCACTACAACGCAATGACATTAGCTTATGTAACAACATCAGGATCTACAAATTAACCTCAGCACACTGAAACCATGTGCTTGTTTGCCAGCATGTACAGGTAAATTGCCTGATCTGCTTTTGACCACCTCGTAATAGAAGCAAATTATGAACATCCTGTTCAAGCCATCTAGAAGTGCTAGATTGTTAGCCGAGAAGGAACATTTGCAGTGTCATCTGCCACAGCACCCTGTCTCATTACTAGATTGCAAAACACATGCACTCTGGGAAATCACAGGAGAGCACAAACATGGGGGGGAAAAAACAGATGTTTTGTGTCAGACTTTAATAAGCATGGGTTTAAGTTCGGCCTAATGAGCATAATTAAGAAACTGAATGGGAGAAAATAGAAATTAGTTTTTGTAGTGGTAAATGAGGAAACATGGTGAGGAAATGGGTTTGAAGATCATCAAATCCTTGTCTCCTCTGGGGACATCTGTTATTGCTGACACACACCAAATTGATATTTTAGTAAATCTTGGGTAAAATTATGTAAGCTTGACATTACATTTGTTGTTTTTTAAGTATTTTCATTCTTACTTTAAAATTGAAAAGTGCCTCTAAACTCCCATTGGCTGACTGAGAGGTAATTAATTTTCAAACATGTGTCGTACTAGAGCTTACGTCAGATTATAATTGTAATCTGGCATAACCTATTCTAATAGGGGGAAAAACTGAAGTAACCTTGTGATTTTTAAATCAGTGATACATATTATTTTGTTGCATTCTCTTATTTTTGGTGTAAAAATTAGTTGAAATTATGATGCAGTTTTATTTTTATTAATTTATTTCAGTATTTTCTATACTCTGTGCCACGTTTTTCCATCCATCCATTTTCTATACTGCTTATCCTTACTGGGTTGTGGGGAACCTGGAGCCTATCCCAGGGAGCATGGGCCACAGGTGGGAGGACACTCTGGACGGGGTGCCAGTCCATCGCAGGGCACAATCACACACCCATTCCCACACTATGGACACTTCTGAACATGCCTACCATGCATGTGTTTGGACTGGGAGAGGAAACTGGAGTACCCGGTGGAAACACGGGGAGAACATGCAAACACCACACGCACATGGCAGTGGCAGGTATCGAACCCTCAACCCTGAAGGTGTGAGGCAAACGTGCCAACCACTAAGCCACCATGCCCCCTGTACCGAGTTTTTATTTTAATTTAATTTTTTGGCCTTGCCTGCCCTGAAATCTCAGCTTCTATTTACGATAAACCAACTTTGGGGGGACACTCTTCATCAAAGCCATAGCACAATCAATTTTACATTAACTGTATACATTCACTGGCCACTTTAATAGGAACACCTGTACCCCTGCCCATTCCTGCAATTATCAAACCAATTTTACTGAAGTACAAGTAAAACTACTTATAAAAAATAATTACTCAAGTAACAGTAAAAGTAATAATGTTAATAATTACTTGAGTAGGAGTAATAAAGTATCCAATGAGAAGCCACAAAATGTAGCGAAGTAAAAGTACGTTTTTTTTTCCCCAAACGTTACTCAAGTAACTGTAGCGAAGTAAATGTAGCGAGTTATTACCCACCACTGATAGTATAAAACCCACCACAGTGCATAAAATCATGCAGATACAGGTCAAGAGCTTCAGTTAATGCTGACATCCAATATCAGAATAGGGGAAAATTGTGATTTCTGTGTATTTATTTATTTATTTATTTATTTATTACATATAATGATGTGGAGGAAACATCCTGTGAGCAGCAGTTCTGCAGGCAGAAATGTCTTGTTGATGAGAGAGGTCAGAGAAGAATGGCCAGATTGGTTTGAGCTAACAGGACTACTATGGTAACTTAAATAACCACTCATTACAACCGTGGTGATCAGAAAAGCATCTAAGAATGCACATTTGGTGAAACATTGAGGCAGATTAACTGCAGAACAGCAGAAGACCACATCAGGTTCCACTCCGGCCAGCCAAGATCAAGAATGTGAGGCTAAAATCAACATAGGAATATATACACCATCAGCCATAACATTAAAGCCACCTGCCTAATATTGTGTAGGTGCCCCTTTTGCCACCAACACAACTCTGACCCGTCGAGGCATGGACTCCACAAGACCTCTGAAGGTGTACTGTGGTATCTGGCACCAAGACGTTAGCAGCAGATCCTTTAAGTCCTCTAAGTTGCGAGGTGGGGCCTCTATGTACCAGACTTGTTTGTCCAGCACATGCCACAGATGCTTGATTCGATTGAGATCTGGGGAATTTGGAGGTCAAGTCAACACCTTGAACTCTTTGTCATGTTCCTCAAACCATTCCTGAACAGTTTTCAGTGTGGCAGGGCGCATTATCCTGCTGAAAGTGGCCACTGCCATTAGGGAATACCGTTGCCATAAAAGGGGTACTTGGTCTGCAACAATGTTTAGTAGGTGGTACGTGTCAAAGTAACATCCACATGAATGCCAGGACCCAAGGTTTTCCGGCAGAACATTGCCCAGCGCTACACACTGCTTCTGCTGGCTTGCCTTCTTTCCCTAGGGCATCCTGGTGCCATCTCTTCCCCAGGTAAGCAACACACATGCACCCGGCTGTCTACATGATGTATAAGAAAACATGATTCATCAGACCAGGCCACATTCTTCCATTGTTCCATGGTCCAGTTCTGATTCTCAAGTGCCCATTGTAGGCACTTTCAGCGGTGGACAGGGGTCAGCATGGGCACTCTGACTGGTCTGTGGCTAAGTGGCAATGCACTGTGTCTTCTGATAGCTTTCTAACCTAGCCAGCATAAACTGTTTCAGCCTTCGCTCCCCACGCTCATCAATGAGCCTTGGGCGCCCATGTCCCTGTCACCGGTTCACAGGTTGTCCTTCCTTGGACCACTTCTGGTAGGTACTAACCACTGCATACCGGGAAGACCCCAGAAGACCTGCTGTTTTGGAGATGCTCTGACCCAGTCATGCAAGTGTACTACATCCCTGAACGTAGGCACTGTCCTTGATATCAAATGTTTAATCCAGGGGTTTGCAAACCTTTTGGTACCAGAGACCCCTTTAACTGTCAAATAAAAATAACTTATTTTATGAACATAGTCCAACTATTTCAGTATTAAGCTAATTTTTCAAATTATGTACAGTAATATTCTGTCTATTTATCAGAGGCAACAAAACCTATTCAACCCTAGCTGACATTATTTATAGGTGACTTGTTTTTCAACCATTGAGGTTTGGATTAAACCCATTTGATTCAAGTGACCAGTCATACTGGCTAATAACTATAACAACTCATTAATAAATATACAAATTTTAATCACAATCATGCAGGATTGTGATTTGCTGTAACAAAATGTTTTTTGTTGTTGTTGTTGTTTGTTTGTTTTCAATCAGGAACCCCCTGGCTATACTTTACAGACCCAAGAAGAACCAATTGAGAACCATAGTTTTAATCTGAATACATATACTCTTAGATGCCTGAATTAAGTTTCCTCTTCTTCTAATAATGCACATGTTTGAAATAGAAGTGGTAAATTAAATAAATACATTCCCCTGCTAAAGAAAACTGTCTACACCAAACTATATTCCATGCTGGTCCAAAAAGGATTATGGCTTAGCTACTCAGTGAGCATGTGCATGATGTGTTGACTACCAAAACCTTACTGGTCTTGTTGGCTGCTTCCTTGCAATACAACACTCTGTATTCTTTTCAGACAGAACCCGCACTTCCCAAAAATAGCTAATTCCCAACTCTCATTCTTACTCTAAAAGCTGCTGCTGTAATCATCAAGACTATAATGCTCATATTGAACATCCGTTCAACACACTTAGCACTGTTTGACTTTACAGTATACACGGAAAAGTAAAGATCTATAATCCCACTACTCTGTGCCACCCAGAAGAGAATGGTTTTTCTTTTGAATCTGGTTCTTCTCAAAATTTCTTCCTTATGTCGTCTCAGGGACTTTTTCCTTGTCCCTCTGGCTTGCTCTTTAGGGATCTAAATATAAATCTGCATCCAGATATCTGTAAAGCTGCTTTGGGACAATGTCTATTGTTTAGACTTTCAACACATCAATTCATTACATTACTCACACTTGTACATGGCTTTTTCTTCACTGCATGACAGTAGTACTTCTGTAATACACTTTCAAATGTACAGTATAACTTAATAATAAGACACTGGTAGCATTTAACTGCCGTTCCTAAGTATGTGTATTTTTAGCAAATTTAGTTTGAATGCATCATTTTATTCCCCCAAAAAAGTACCTAACACTGACAAAATGCTAGGTAGACATGTATTTATTTTATCATTATGCACCCACAGTCGTAAATGAAGGCGCCAGAACGGCAATAGTTCATACTCTTTGTATACATGTATTTAGCATCACATTGCCCAGAGATGCTTCCACTCTTTTTTAAAATAGATATAAAATGCTTTCCCACTTGAGCATTTGTAACATAATCTCTGTACTTGATATGATACTTGATGATATATGTGGGGTTTTTTTTTTTCCATTGCTGCTCCTACACATAGTAAGAAAAAGATTTTTATGCTAGTCTTCATACTCATCACTTACTGTAACACTTTTAAACTCCAACATTTCTTTGATGTAGGCAGGTGAAAAATTCACTAGAGGGGTTAAAGTGTCTTGGTTGTTTGTTCTAATAATCAGAGAGACTCACCTTCTTCCAGGTTATTCGTGTTTGGATAGAAGAGTGGCCGAACAGCAGCATGTTCAAAGTTGTGAGAAGTTCAGGCAATTTGTTCAGATCCAGTGATTATGTAGACCCGGACTCTGTGTTACCCTCTGGTCTCCAGGCAGAGAGAGAGCAAAGGCCAGAAATACACACCAATCGTCAATCAACTTTAGTGTGTGTGTGTGTGTGTGTGTGTGTGTGTGTGTGTGTGTGTGTGTGTGTGTGTGTGTGTGTGTGTGTGTGTGTGTGTGTGTGTGTTTGAAAAAGAGATAGAGGGTATCTGCTTTTGGCAATATTTCATAGTTCTCATAGCTCTTGACATGGTAACAGTACCAGATATTGAATTCCAGTCATTACAGTCATTACTGTGTATGTGTGTGTGTGTGTGTGTGTGTGTATGTGTGTGTGTGTGTGTGTGTGTGTGTGTGTCTACATGTGGTTGGCCAAAAGCCAATGTTTTTGCCAATGCACTACCACATATTGAATTCCAGTAATTAAAGGGTAGTGTGTGTGTGTGTGTGTGTGTGTGTGTGTGTGTGTGCGTGTGTGTGCATGTGTGTGTGTGTGTGTGTGTGCATGTGTGTGTGTGTGTGTGTGTGGTTGTGTGCCTCCCTAATTGCATGTAGGAAATATTTTTACAAATACAGTCATTCAGTCACTGATCTAATTTCCTGACAACAACAATAATCTTTGTGGGCAACTTCCTTATGAAATTCCACAGAATTTGCTGTAGTTCTGGTTAGCCTTAAGTGCTGGTGCAGGTGTGTTGATGGGATTATTTTAATGTCAAGTTTAATTTTCCAAAATATTCCAAGTAATAAGCTATTTTAGCCCTGAGCCTGGTTCCTTCTGCCAGGACATTACAGTATGTAAGTCTTGGTCATAAATATTTTTATTTTGTTGTTTTTCTCCCTTTCTTTAGAGTGGCTTTAATAGTCCATAAAAATGTTACATGATATTGCTAGCAAGGTTTTTGTTATCCTCTGAAGAGGGGTGGTTGTGAATAGTTTAGACAAGCTTTAAATGCCATGCGTCTTCAACTGTCTCTAATGTTGTTAAACAGTACGGGAGGAGACTCGGAGCTGTTATTCTCGCCAGAAGAGGTTTCACTGGGTATTCATTGTGGGGTTGTAAAACAGTTTTTTGGCAATAAATAAATAAATAAATAAATAAATAAAATAAAATCACATACATTTGTAAACTCATTTGTAAATTCATACATTTAAATTCATAAATTTAAAATCTATGTCCTGAATTTATATACTTCTGGAAAGCTGCTTTGAGACAATGTCCATTGTTAAAAGCGCTATACAAATAAACTGAATTTGAACTTGAACTTGAACTTAAACCTGATACATAAAGTGGTTGTAGGAACCTCCATCCAAAGTTACATGCAGAAGATAAAGCATGAGTGGGAAAACAGGACAGAATTAAAACTTATTGCAACATAACCCACAACACCTAACTTAAGACCTTCCCTCTAGATACTAATCTATAAATTCACTGTACAGAATTCACCAATCTAAGTCAGAACATTTTTAGAAACCTTCAAACACTGTTGCCAACACCTGTTCAGGGCAGATCACATATCAGCATTTACAAGGTCTATAAACTTCTATCAATATATTTATATATTATACATTCAGCTATAATTGTTTTTCACAGTGGCAGCTGCATTTTAACAGTGAGAGTGGGTTTAAAGAGACCTATCTTTAGCCTGCCTGGATGACATTAACAGGTGGCTTTTTTTTCCACAAAGAAGCTCCATGAAATGTGCAGGATTAGTATTTGTAGGTTGGTATACAATAGAATCTGCAGCTAGTCCTCGTCAGACCATTTCGAATGAATACTGGGTCAAACTGATTTTGTTTGTTTGTTTGTTTATTTTAATACTGATATCAGTTTGAGGTGAAAATCACCCTAAAAAGAGCACATATACAGTATGACATCAGCATGTTACAACACAACTTTTATATGTTCGTTTTGTGTCTGTGTGGGTTTCTTCTTGTTTTTCTGGCTTGTTCCCAACCTCCAAAAGCATGCCAGTAGGTGGATTGTCTGTGCACCTAGTTGTGAATGAGTGTGTGAATGTGTATGCATGCTGCCTCGTAACAAACTGGCTTCCTATCCAGTGTGTGTTACTACCTCACCCCTAGTGTTCCCGGTATAGGCTCCAGATCCACCACCACTTTATCCAAGACAAAATGGTTACTGAATGATAACCATCTTAAAATACTTTTAAGATGAATTTTAAAAGTAAAAAAGAAATGAATTTTTTTTCAAGTGAGAGACTCTTAACTTCTCAGAGCAAATCCACAGCCTCTGAATTTTATGTCATGTCAGCGACAAAATGTCTCACTCACACTTGGTCAATAGAACGGCCAAAAAAGAGAGGTGGCAGGCAGGTAGCAATCTTCCCATCAACGTCAGTGAAACTGAGAGGATGATATACTCTAACAATTGCATGGTTATAATCTATAATCTATTAACCAGCATCTGGGTTGATGGCGTGAACCACCTCCTGGGTAATTATTACCGCACAAATTTATGTTCCTTATGCACTTTGTAACTATTTCCCTTCACTGGAATTAAGAGACCCAGGCATGTTCAAGCATGACAGTGCTGCTGTGCACAAAGCGAGCTCCATGAAGACATGGTTTGCTGATGTGGGAGTGGAGGAACCTGAGTGTCCTGACCTCAACCCCACTGAACACCTCTGGGGTGAACTGGAATGCAGACTGCATGCCAGGCCTCCTCGCCAAAATTACTACCTGAGCTCACTAATGCTCCTGTGGCTGAATGGACACAAAACCCCACAGCCACGCTCCAAAATCTAGAGGATAGTGCTCCTGAAAGAGTGGAGGTTATTATAACAGTACTACTAATCCATATTAATACTCATGGTTTTGGACAGGGCTGTTCATCAAGCACATCTGGTAGTGGTGATCAGGTGTCCCCATACTTTTGGCCGTATCGTGTAATAGCTCATTGATTTTTAGCTGGTAATAGTAGTAATTTTTTTAAGCAACTACCAACAATTCAGCTGAGAAATTGAAATATATTCCATCAAAGTTCCTGAAAAACCTTGAATATTGTCTTCAGATACCACAGAAGAAAACTGCCTTTGTTCATTATTTTTGTAAAATAGATGACTTTTTCCAACAGACCTTCAGTCATGTTTGAAATTCTGACATGGAGCACCAGGGTCATTGAAGTATTACTCATAAAAATCTTGGTTTGAATCAGTTCCATTCAAAGAAGTTTTAATCACAATGTCAAATATAATAAGCTTGTCAGTTGATAGGGACATGGACTGGTATAAGAATTTGTTAACATGATAATAGATATATTCCCAATATATGCCTACAACTTTGTATTTTCAAGGGCTATAACAATGTAGCAGCAGTGCAAGTATTAAAAAAAGTTTGTTGTTAAGAAGTTTGTTGGTTAACAGGTTTCATCAAAATATTTATACCACATTTTCACCTGGTATGTTTGCTGCACCTGTTTTAAAATGAGGTAACTTATATTACATTCAAACAAGGTCATGGACACCATGTTTACTAGAAGATACTAAACAATTATATGACATATGACCTTGTTTGAATGTGTATGTGTATATGTGTATATATTATGCTACAGTAGCTCTTCTGTGGGATCGGACCAGATGGACTAGCCTTCACTCCCCATGCGCATCAATGAGCCTCAGGTGCCCATGTCCCTGTCGCTGGTTCACCGGTTGTCCTTCCTTGGACCACTTTTGGTAGGTACTAACCACTTCATACTGGGAACACCCCACAAGACCTGCTGTTTTGGAGATGCTCTGACCCAGTCATCTAGCCATCACAATTTGGCCCTTGTCAAAGTCGCTCAGATCTTTATGCTTGCCCATTTTTCCTGCTTCCAAGACATCAACATTGAAAACTGACTGTTTACTTGCTGCCTAATATATCCCACCCCTTGACAGGTGCCACTGTAATGAGATTAATCAATGTTATTCATGTCACCTGTTACTGGTTTTAATGTTATGGCTGATTGGTGTAGATAGATAGATAGATAGATATGTTGACTGAAGTTCAGTATGTATGCTTGCACATACACAAGTACATTGTACTGTTGTGGGCTATCAGGGCATAGGCTGTGTTCTGAAGGGTTTCATCAGACACATCAGCTCCAATCTGTCCGCACTTGATCTGCAGATTCACCAGGTACAACCCCAATTCCAAAAAAGTTGGGACACTGTGTAAAATGTAAATAAAAACAAAATACAATGATTTGCAAATCTCATAAACCCATATGTTATTCACAATAGAACATGGACAACATATAAAATGTTTTAAATGAGGAAATTTTAAGAAAAAAATTATGACTATAAAAATTATTATAGTAATTTTGACTTTGATGGCCGCAACATGTCTCAAAAAAGTTGGGACAGGGGCAACAAAAGTCTGGAAAAGTAAGTGTTACTAAAAAGAAACAGCTGGAGGAACATTTTGCAACTAATTAGGTTAATTGGCAACAGGTCAGTGACATGATTGCATATAAAAAGAGTATCTTAGAGAGGCAGAGTCTCTCAAAAGTAAAGATGGGATGGAATCTGGATGGAAGCATATGTTGCTCTAAAACCTGTATATACCTTTCAGCATTGATGGTGCCTTTCCAGATGTGCAAGCTGTCCATTCCATAGGCACTAATGCACCCCCATACAATCAGAGATGCAGGCTTTTGAACTGAGCGCTGACAAAAAGCCGAATGGTCCCTCTCCTCTTTAGTCCTCTTTAGTTTAGAGGACGCGATGCCCATGGTTTCCAAAAAGAATTAAAAATTTCGATTCGTCTGACCACAGAACAGTTTTCCACTTTGCTTCAGTCCATTGTAAATGAGCTTTAGCCCAGAGAAGATGGCGGCATCTCTAGATCATGTTCACATATGGCTTCTCCTTAGCATGTTAGAGCTTTAACTAGCATTTGTGGATGGCACGGCGAACTGTGTTCACAGACAATAAGTTCTGGAGGTGTTTCTGAGCCCATGCAGTGATTTCCATTACAGAATCATGCCTGTTTTTAATGAAGTGCCGCCTGAGGGCCAGAAGATCACGGGCATGCAATATTGATTTTCACCCTTGTCCCTTGTGCACAGAGATTTCTCCAGATTCTCGGAATCTGTTAATGATATTATGTACTGTAGATGATGAGATATTCATAGTCTTCGCAATTTTATGTTGAGGAACATTATTCTAAAATTGTTCCACAATGTGTAGACGCAGTTTTTGCAGATAGGTGAACCTCTGCCCCTTCTGAAAGACTCTGCCTCTCTAAGATACTCTTTTTATACCCAATACCCAAAAGTAAGTGTTACTTCTTTTTAGTAACACTTACTTTTCCAGCCTTTTGTTGCCCCCGTCCCAACTTTTTTGAGACATGGTGCGGCCATCAAATTCAAAATTACCTTATTTTTTTCTTAAAATGGTACATTTACTCAGTTTAAACATTTGATATGTTTTCTATGTTCTATTGTGAATAACATATGGGTTTACGAGATTTGCAAATCATTGCATTCTCTTTTTATTTACATTTTACCCAGCGTCCCAAGTTTTTTGGAATTGGGGTTGTAAATATTTTTACTTTTCTCTGCAGGAGAGGGAAACAGAGAACGCAATGCAGGGAGAAAAAAAGATCTCAGCCCATCCTTCCCTTTTACAGAACAATGTTTTGAGTTCATTTAAACCACAGTAAGGCATGGGTCCTCCGCTGTGCTCTGCTGGATTGAAATCAGCACTCTCTTTGTGTAAAGCGTGATGCAGTTCACAGTCTTGCAAGAAGATTTCACATCTGACTCATCTCTGACCTTGTAACGTTTCATCCACAAAGTAGACTGATGTGAGACATCATCCAGATAAAACTTTCACACACACACACACACACACACACACACACACACACACACACACACACACACACACACACACACACACACACACACCTAAAAGACCTTCTCTGTTTGTCTGTTTTTAACTGTTTTAAAACAGGGATGCTTATAATGTACAATGAAATCGTGTTATGGCAGTTCCTAATTACAATGGAGCCATAATATCATGTTTAAATAGTGCATAGACATTTTTATGAATCAAATGGTATGTAATGTAAATACATGTAAATACAACAACAATAACAACAACAACAACAACAACAAGAATAATAATAATAATAATAATAATAATAATAATAATAATAATAATAATAATTCAGTAAATGTACTGTATATTTTACAGTATCTTTAAAACAGTTCAGAGTGATTTGCAAGAAAATATATAAAATAACATTTACTGTATGTATTATGTATAATGCAATTAATAATGTATACATATTCAAATATATGTAATTTATTTGCAAGGAAAAACAATGTATCTTCATAAGGTGTTGGGCCGATATGAGTCACCAGAAGAGCTTTAGTGCCTCCTGGCACAGATTTTACTATACTGGGAGAATGAACACATTTCTTCCAAAAGAAATTTCAAAATTTCCCTCAGTTGGTGTTTTGATGATGGTGATAGAGAGAGCTGTATAACACATCACTCCAAAATCGTTCATACATTAGGTGTTCAATTGGGTTGAGATCTGGTGAGTGTGAAGGCCATAGCATATGATTTACATAATTTTCATCCTCAAACCATACAGTGATCCCTCATGCCCTGCAGATGGGGGGCGGGGTCAAATGTTTCGTCATAGGATAAAGTTGATCGGTCAGAAGATCTTTATTGATTTGGCCTCTGAGGAGAAAAGTGGAGCCAAACCACACCAACAAAATAATTAAATGTCCCACACAACATAACACCAAGTTTTCCTTTAATATGGCACCCATCTGTAAACTATACAGTATATTAAGGTTTTATTACTTGTGCAGACACAAGTGAAGTTTGGTAGAAAATGGTACAAATTAGTTGAATACTAAAAATGAATATAAATAATATTCATAACACAATTGTACACCAAAGTACATTGAGTAAAAGTAGTAAAAACAAAAAAAGCGTACAAAATATGTGTAAAAATATAAAATAATATACATTAATTTGAAACAAAAAAGTTCACAAACTAATTAAAATTCATCAAAACTATTAATACACAAGCAAACATAACAAGAGTGAACATAAACTTTTGTAAAATGTCCTAGGATGCATAATAACTAAAACCAGTTATCTTCAACTTGTAATAGGGAACCTCAAGGAAGATGCAGTTTTCATAAGGCACAACTACACTATATTACAACCCAGTGGAAGCAGTACAGCTCAGTGGTTATGACGTTGGACTACTGATAGGAAGGTCATGAATTCAAGGTTCTTAACCCTCAAACGCTCAGATGTACAGTACTGTGCAAAAAGTTTTAGGCACCCTGTTTATTTTAGTACAAACTTTGTTATAGATTTTTTTATTTTATGACTTCTACATTATCAAGTCAGTACAAAAACATTTTAGATTCCCAAACATTAGTTTTCTAATACAAAATTAAATGTTACAGAAAAATGTTTGTAAGTCAGTAAAGAAAGCAGCATATTACGTATGAGACACTTTTTAGACAAAAAAACACAATGAAGGCTGCTGGGTTTTGCTGCAAAAATAAGAAGCAAGTATGACAGTCAAAGTGTCCAGAAGAACTGTGTCTGGTTCTGCAAGATGCTCAATAAAACTTTCCAGCTAATTTCCTTATAAAACTGCACAAATTGTACCGAAGACTACTATTTTTTTTTTTTTCCACACCAAATATTTACTACTGGTTACTGCTAAGATTTAATTTCATTATTTTGAATGTATCTTTGCTCTATAGCATTTCTTTGCATGTGCCTAAAACTTTTGCACAGTAAATGAGATAAATGTAAGTTGCTCCACCAAGACTTGGTTGCAGAAGTCTTGGAAGATTCTACAGGGCCATCACAGTCACCTGACTTGAACCCCATAGAAAAACAAAACAAAACAAAACAAAAAAAACGACAATATGGAAAAGTACAACGATGTTCAAGCTAAGTACTTTTTTTTTTTTTTTTACAATGAAGTGGTGGAACAGCCATTAAAGGTTGTGCTAGTGACCAGAAGGTTTAAATCCAAGGACCACTGTAGGGCCTCTTTAATATTTACAGTTGTATTTATTCATTTGGCAGACATTTTTATGCAAAGCAATTTACAAATGGGACAGAATACAATCCAAGCATAAGTCTGAGCAGTTGTAGCCTGAGAGCATGACAACTTCCAACAGTCCAATCACTAGCTCAGAACCTTCACCACTGAGCTACCACTACCTTAATTTATAATTAAATGTTGAAAGTCCACCATACTAGACCCTATGAATTAGCTGTTATTATAGAAATGATAAGGTATAATATACGTTAATTTAAACCTGTGATTTGCCGTGCAGCCAGAACTACTGTCAGAGCTGCTGTTATAGAATCAACATTAAACATAACTGAGAAGATTTTTTTATGAACTACATACAATATAATGTAAATAGTAACCATTTTTAAAATTAAAACAATAAAATATTGTCACTGGAATATAATATAAATGGAGATAAAATTCAGCTTCCAAATATACCCATGGCAGAAGCTGTCCAGGGGCATGAGTGAAAGCCTTAAGATGTTTAATCACATTATATCAACAGGCCTCACTTAGGTTACTTACGTAATGGATGACCACTGGATGAGTCACACACCACACATACAGTGGGTATAGAAAAGAATCACCCCCCTTAAAATAATCACATTTTGTTGCTTTTCAGCCGGAAATGAAGACAGACACCATTTTTGTTTTATCCAGCTGTATTTACTCAGTGCAACTTATAACATCCAAGTGAAAGATATAACACCAACATGTCAGAAAAAAATTAAAAATAAAAACCAGAATCACTGAGTTGGAAAAAGGATCACCCCCTTGCTTTAATTTGCCTTATTTTTTTAATTACAGCCCTTAGTCTGTTGGGATATGTCTCTACTAACTTTGTACATCTAGACTTTGCAGTATTTGCCCACTCTTCTTTGCAGAACTACTCAAGTTCCGTTAAATTTGATGGTGACCGTTTGTGGACTGCAGTCTTCAAGTCATTCCACAGATTTTCAATGGGGTTTAACTCTGGGCACTGACTAGGCCATGCAAGGACATTCACCTTTTTCTCCTTCAACCACTGTGTGGTCAGTTTTTCTGTGTGCTTTGGGTCATTGTCATGTTGGAAGGTAAACCTTCTTCCCATTGACAACTTTCTGGCAGAGGGCAGCAGATTTTCCTCAAGAATTTGATGGTATTTTGCCCCATCCATTTTCCTTCTATCCTGACAAGTGCTCCAGTCCCTGCTGCAGAGAAACACCCCCATAACAGGATATTACCACCTCCATGCTTTACTGTAGGAATGGTGTTTGGATGGTGAGCTGTATTGGATTTCTGCCAGACATATCGTTTGGTGTTGAGGCCAAATAATTCATCTGACCATAACACCTTTTTCCATGTGGCCTCAGAATCTTCAAGGTGCATTTTGGCAAAGCTCAGTCGTGGGTGGCTTTTTTCTTGCAACCCTCCCATACAAGCCACATTTGTGGAGAATTTGTGATATTATTGTCACATGCACACAATGACCACTCTTTGTCATAAATTCCTGCAACTGCTTCAGAGTTGCTGTAGGCCTCTTGGTAGCCTACAGTTTCCTCCTGGCTCTTTCATCCAGTTTGGAGCAATGTCCTGATCCAGGGAGGGTCTATGTTGTACCAAATACCTTCCACTTCTTAATAATAGACTTCACTGTGCTTCTAGGCATTGATAAAGCCTTTGAATTTTTTGTATCCATCTCCTGACTTGTGCCTGTCCACAACTTTTGACAGTTTTGACAACTTTATCCCGGAGATCTTTTGACAGTGCCTTGCCACCCATACTTGATTGTTTGCTTCAGTTGCACTACAAAATGCTCCAGGAAAGCTCTTTTCATGTTGAGCTAATCAAAATGACCACAGCTGAGCACAGTTGAAAGTCAAATGGCTTTGTGTGCCATTGAGAAGGTGATTAGCTACACCTTATTGAGTTTACAAGTCATTTTCAGAAGGGGGGTGATCCTTTTTCCAGCTCAGTGATTCTGTTTTTTTATTCATTTATTTATTTTTCTGACATGTTGGTGTTATATTTTTCACTTGGATGTTACAAGTTGCACTGAGTAAATACAGCTGGATAAAACAAAAATTGTGTTTCACTTCAGGCTGAAAAGCAACAAAATGTGATTATTTTAAAGGGGGGTGATTCTTTTCTATACCCACTGTATGCACACATGCACAGACACACGCGCGCACATATTGTAGACACTCCTATAGAGATAGAGAGCCTTTAGGGACCGTGCCTCAGCAGTGTCTGAAAGGCAAATAATGAGAACCGCACATGTAATGTAAAGTATAAGAAGACTTAGCTCTGATAGTGTGTGTGGGAAATTCTTGTAGGGCACTAGAGAGACGATTTGCTCATTGTTATAATAGCATTAATAATTACAAAATAACACAGTTATACAAGCACGCATAAATATTAACATCTAATGTGGCTACAAAAAGTACTTGGAAATGTATAGATAATTTAGACCTGTTTGTGTCTATTTTGGTGGATTTAACACAGCACATCCATCCCTCTAACCACACACACACACACGCTGATGTTAAACTTGCAAGCAAAGTTCTTCTGAAATTATTACAGATAATTTCAAATCATTTCCGAAAACAAGGAGGAAGTAACAGTTTAATGCTACATAAAAATCGCATCCTTCATTTGAAAATAATGGTTCTGGTACATGGGTGTGAAATTAGACTAAGCTATTCTCTTCCCAGCTTTCTGAAAAAGCATAATGGCTACAATTATTATAGAAGAGCTAAAAATCATAGTTTAAGAGAAAACATCTTCTACTATACTTTCCTATAAATTTCTGTGATTTGGTTCCCATATCCAAACACACAATATCACTTGTTGCTGCCATCTTGTGTGAAATAAATGAAATCACATTTTCTAGCTGTACCACACAATAGGATTTATCCTACGCTTATCCTACACAGGGTCGCGGGGAGCCTGGAGTCTATCCCAGGGAACTCGCAGCAGAAGGCGGGGGACACCATGGACGGGGTGCCAACCCATCGCAGGGCACAATCATGCACACATTCACACACCCATTCACATACTACATACAATTTTGAAATGCCAATCAGCATGTCTTTGAGCTGGGGGAAGAAATCGTTGTAGCGGAGGAAAGCACACGGAGAACATGCAAACTCCGTGCACACTGGGTCGACACAAACAATCATTTTTCTCTTCGTTTAATATCGTTTCTGAAGAAGACTAATAGACTGTGATCATTTTCAGAAGGCCATCTCCCAAATGGGACCTGAAGACTTGTGGGACTTCCTCAGAGGGACTTTTCACTCTGGTGACTGTGGTGTCTGTGGTATTTCATTCACCTTTCCAGTAGGCCACATTTTTCCTGGTCATTTATTGTTCCAAAACACCACTAGTTAGTGTCATGGTTCCAAGCATTGGTAGCTCAGTGTTTAAGGCGTTGGCCTACTGAATGGAAGGTTGTGAATTTAAATCCTGGAACCACCAAGCTGCCACTGCTGGATCCTTGAGCAAGGCCCTTAAGCCTCAAATGCTGAAATGTATTTTGTCTCAACTGTAAGTTGCTTTGCATAAAAGCATCAACCAAATGAGATAAATATACATGCAACAACCTGTGAACCTATAACATACACAAGCTATGAAGCAAATTAAGTATGTGAAGTGAAATGAAGTGAAATTAAAGAAAAGTGTAGTGTAGTGGCTGTTTTATTATGTACTGATGTTCAATTTCCAGGAAACATCTCTTCACGTAAACTTATTTTAAACATATTCAATTTACTATACTTAAACAATCATACTTAGACAATTTTTACTTAAGACTTTTCTGTTGTGGACATAACATGCACCAGACATCAAGGGTGTGTGGGTTCAAAAAAACAACACTGATTTGGGACACAGCACTATCATAAACTCCACTTCAAAGCTTGTGAAGATTATATTTAAGAGTATTTGACTTTTTGAGTATTTGAGATGTAAGAGTATTTGTCACAATCTCACACTCACTAATACGAATGATGGCATACCGTGGTTTAATTTATTACTTATACTCTATAGATCCATATAAAATGATGTAGGTTGTACAGATTTAATTAGGCTTTTAATTATTCACAAACCTCCCCTGATTCTGTCTCTGATAATGTTCCATACTCTGCTACCTCTGTGCATATTGTTACCTGCCTCTTTTTGGCTTCCACTTCCTTATATGGTGTTTCCTTTTCCTGTTTCCCTGTTGTCATAGTGGGTAATTGGCTTCACCTGTTCCATTTTACTCCTGTCTAATTTATCTATTCAAACCCTTGCTGCGTCCCAATTCGCAATTCCCAATTAGAATTAGTGTGTCCCAAATTGTAGTATGTTGAAATGAGTATCCCAAATGTACCCGTATGGTCTACTATTTCCGGTATCTTTTCGAAGTGTGGTTCCATGGACAATTTTTCAGCTAATATTGCCCACAATTTTGTCTTGTGACAGTTTGCTTCGCCGAATTCAACCTGCAAACATGGTGGATGAGTGTAACCAGGGGTTAAATTGGGATTTGTTATCAACTGACAACTGTGAAATATAATAAGTTGAGAGAGCCCTCTGCTTTGAACGCTAGCTGGCAGTGTGCAACGCTATATCTGATGACAATAAAAATCTTTCTGTAGGCCTGTGTCCTCTCCTTTGTGTCAGTATCAAATAAAGGAATGATGTAACCATTAAAGGAGAGAATATAAATACAAAATATTAAGAGTAGAACAGCCTTTTTATTAGGAAAATTAAACTGGAATTGACTTTCTAGCACAAAGCCGCCCACAGTACCCTGTATTTATACCACTGGATAAAGTATACAATAGTGATGATCTTAAAAGGAGGACAAATGAGCGTCCAGCTCAAGGCTGTGCCGGTAGATGGACATGGTATTTTAAAACCGGTCTGTCCGACCTAAAATCGGACAGATGGCCACCCTATTTAGCATTTTTATTTTAAACAGTTGGCAAATATTGCTGTATTCAGCCTCATCATGTGCAGCTCCTTACATCTTACCTGGCATTATTCAAGTGTTAATACTGCTTGGGCTCGACTTCTGTGAACAGTAAACCCCGCCTTCTTTAATCTGATTGGCCATCTCAAGCATTTTGACATTGATGAGCGCTGTTAGGCTGCTGCAATGAGCCAGAGCCTGCTAAATAGATTAATCATTTTGAGTCATGTTGGCCGCACGGGCATTCGCCTGGCCCGACAGAATACGTAAATGTACTATCATTCGTTCTTTATATATTTACGTAGCAATGAGCCGGCCCACATTGTCCAGCGGCCCACCGGGAAAACTCCCGATACTCTAGATGGCCAGTCCGCCTTGAGCACCTGACCACTGCAAAGTCATGCAGAAACACTCAAAATGTAGTTAAGTAGTTATCTCATAATATTTCTGTGTAATAATTCGTCTAATTGACTATCAATGTCTGAATAATGCAAGATTGATCTGAAAATAAAAGAAAGGCATACAATACAGTTTAACGTATCTAGCACAGAGTTGGATAACCCTCTAATGTCTAATGTCGCATAATTCCGAGTCAAAGTACGTGAACAGCTCTGAGTAGAATGCCTGGAATGCAACGAGGAGTTTGTTTACAGTGACAGGGTGTGTAACTAGGCAAAAACATTCTCTTCCTTTACATGACGTGTTAGTATGTCCCAGTACTTGCATACTCTTTTGCTACACCCTCAAAAGTATGCACTTTTTCTTCACAAAAAGAGTACATACTTTCAGTGCATAGTATAAGTAGGAGAATTGGGACACAGCACCTGTTTTTCTTTGAGCTGCTGTATGGACAAAGCACAAGTTGTGGGTCATTAGTCTGGTGTTTGTCTGCGCGCTAGTCATTCTTTCTAGAATCATTGCCTTCCGTTTTCATCTTTTTGAACCCAGCCTTAAAAAATAGTGTCTTAATTGTTGATTTAAAAAAAAAAAAAGTAACCAGACACGTTTTTACAGATCGCGTACTCTCTTGCCCATTTATTTGTGCAGCTCACTTTTTTTTTTACGAGTGAAACCGAGAGAGGGAACACGTAAAAGAAAGTTCACATTTCAGTAATGGTGATACAGCAGACAGGCAAACACAGAACTGTATCCAAACCACCTTCTTACATAGTACAGTATTATTGGTAACACCACACGTTCACTACTGTATACAGAGATTAGCTTCAGAACGACAGGACAGCCTCAAGGTGGAAGATAATTCAGTCCATAACGGGTGAGGGGAGAGGAATGTATAATTCCAGATGCAGGGGTCCATCCAATAATTCAGGTAAGTCTTTTGCAGAGAGGGAGAGGCAGTCGACTGAAAGATCCAGAAGAGCCCTAAATGCTCCAGTTTTTCACATAGGCATAGAAATGATGAGCAACAGGTTTGTAGGTACTGGATGTTAATGCACATTTCTATTGTATATCATAGTTAAACAGTGCCATTCCAGTGCAAATATACCAAATGAGAAAGGGCAGATCAGTTTTGTGGCTGCCCGACACTAAGAGTCATTACATCTGGTCCGTGTTATCACTTTACATGCCTACACATGACTTGAAGCTGTCCAAATATTGCAGAAGTTGACTTGAGGACGTTCAGTGAAGATGACAATATTGAGGTCCTCTTTTCATGATATGTGAAATCAAATTGAAAGATTTCTACGGCAAAAGAAGCAATGCAGATTCTGTCATTCACGTTCCCTAACACAAGAGAGCTAGTAAGTCAGTCCTGTCGATAAACTGGGAGAATTATACACATCAATACACACTTATACACACACATACACACTCGCACATATTCAGGCCAAATATACATCTTAATTCAGTCAGAAAATTTTGTCAAGCCAATGTATCTTGACAGAGGTGACAAAATCCTGTTTCATTATTATCACAATATGACATAATTAGAGATTTGATATCATTCCATAGGATATGCTGGAAATCTAGCAATAGCAATTATTCCATTTAAAAACATTTGCATAAAAAGTGCAGACTTGAATAAAGCCAAAAGATTAAATGGGTGTCATGGACTAATATTTAAACCTTTTTTTTATTGAACCATATGACTCTGTACATCCATGCCTATTTGAAACGTTATTTATTTTTATTCAATAATAAGGCCAATTAGAACAAATTAAAATGGTTCAGTGAATAGTGAAAGGCACCAAAAGTCGAAATGTCATTTTATTTTATATATTTCTCAATTCATTCTCATTCCAAAAAGAAATCTATTACATTTCCAGTAATTGTTTTGTAATGTCAAAATGATTTTCCTTCAAGCACCCTAAATATTATCCCATTACTCATGATCACTGTAATTTTTCCAGTGTTAAGATTCTAGTACTCACCTGTCACAATGAATTAAGCGCACGCCACAATACGACACATTATTTCAGAATATTATTAGCAGCTACTTGTGTTTTTTTGTTTTAGACTCTCTATGCCGTGAATAAACCATTTGTCTTAAGACTACTTCTGTAAACAAAACAACGTAAAATACAGTGCAGCACATTTCATACACACAGATATACCAGTAGTCAGTGAAAAAAATTCAACCCCTAGTCATTTGATAAATATATCAATATATCTAGCTGCATGTACAAGACTTCTAGTCTTTTATTATTTCTGTGCTTTTCATCCCCACACTTGAATTTCAACAGCCTCACATCACTGCACACAATGTAGATGTGTGTAACAGAAGGAGAATTTTTTATTTATTTTTTTTTTACTGCATGCTAATTTTTTTTACTGTACGCTGTATCCTCATGCTAACCTTTGACCTTTGCTCTTAACTTTTGGTGCTAAGTTGAGGTCGACAGATTGATCAGTTTTGCGGATTAATCTGCACCGATAAACTATGGAACTGTTGGAACTATCGGTTACCGTCAAAAATCCACACCAATAGTTTTTCCCGGTTTTGTCCATAGCAGAGGCTGATAAGTGACCGCCGTCATTATACAGTCCGAAAGTGGCCTCTAGAGGCGAAATAAAAACTATCGCTGACAAATTTTGTTGTGTTATTTGAAGTGTTTTTTAAATTCTTTTTGGATGTCTTTATTTTCATTTGTTATTTGTAGTTATTTGTTATTTGTAATAGTTAATATATATTAATATTTATATATTTATTTCATTTTAAAAAGTACAGTACATTTTCATGGTATGGTCAGTACTGTTTATTTTTGTAATAAAGTTCGGTAATATTTTACTTTTACTTTTTACTGTTTTCATCCGGTATCAATTTTAATCAATTAATCGGTTGATTAATCGGTTATGCCCGACTTAGTTAGTATCGCTAAAATCCACTATAGTCGACCTCTAGTGCTATGTATCAATTAGGACACGATTCAGTGTCATCTCGGACCACCTGCACATGATCTACACCATTTACACCATTATGTGCAACGTAGATCAGTTTAATGTGTGGCAAGTTGTTTAGGTACTGAACTAGCTAACTACAAAAAACAAATGGAAGAAATACTGTGTTTGATAGAAAGAAAGATATGTAACTTCTAGCTCTGTGGAGAACACGTCACTATGTCTAAGCTCACGTAGTAGCTCGCTCATCAGCTGATTTATCAGAGGCCAGTTACGTAAGTCATTACAGACTGACACTCACACAGTCACACTATGCAGACGAATGCTCTAGTGTGTGCAGTGTACGGAGCAGGATGTAGGAGAGGGAGGAGAACAGCGAAGGGGGTTCTGATGAACGTGGTCATCATCTCATGCTGTTCTGAGGAGGAGTGGTTGACCAATTGTGTCGTAAACAGCAGCAGGGTGGGGATTTTCTGCGATCACTCGGTGCAGGAAGTCTCAGTAAAGAGCTTTTTGTCCTTGGCTTTCGAACTCTGACCATGCATCGTTTAGTTCCATAAAAATCATCTTGGCGTATTGTTCATAGGGCTGTCCAGTTGCCTGGAGAGAGAACAAGTTATATATACATTATTGGTACTTTTTTAAAAAATGGGCAAAAATCTTTGTATAAAATGCTATTTGCATTTGCAATGATATTTCTATTCAACTGGAAAAACTACTTGCCTTTCCTCATATAAAACGATCCTTTAAAACAGCATTTTCTCAAAAATGTGTCAAAATGATTAAATACTAAGTTGTCATCTCTGTAAAAGATTATTTTCTGAGAATTTCTTTCAGTCTCCACAAACTTTCCTGATGCCTTCACTTCAGCGCCATGATTTTTTTCCCTGGAGTACAATGCTGTGCTCGATTAAAGCATATAACTCAACCTCTGACTACATAAAAACAAAGAAAATGCCCCCTTAACTTGGAATTCCTACTTATTACAGCACTTGATGTCATAGTAACATGGCTGCTCAGAGCATCAGCAGTAAACAATGTAGGACTTCTTTCATTTTCAATGAGCTATATACTGTATACACAGTATTTCCTTTAGATTAATCAACATACAGACATATCCATCCATCCATTTTCTGTACCGCTTATCCTACACAGGGTCGTGGGAGAGACTTGGGGCACAAGGCGGGGGACACCCTGGATGAGGTGCCAACCCATCGCAGGGCACAATCGTACACACACACACACACTACAGACAATTTTTAGAGATCCCAATCAGCCTACAACGCATGTCTTTGGACTGGGGGAATCGAACCCCCAACCCTGGAGGTGCGAGGCAAATGTGCTAACCACTAATTCTATAACATTAACTATAAAGTTTGCTGTTCTGTGGAGGTAAACACATCACTAATACTAACATTAGCTGGCTAGATTGTTGCTGACAGAAGTCAAGCATAGAGGCGTCCATGTTTGTTGCTCAAAGGTTGAAAATGATGTAATTTTGAGTTCTGACTTTTGAGTTACATTGAACGCAGCATAAAGAGGGTTTGGGCATGTGTAAAATTCTTATGTCAGCTATCACTATGGCAAAAACCAAAAAGGTTTTGATGATTGTTGAATTGCAAAAATTAGGTAAAGGATATAAAAATAAATTTTTCAAAAATATCATTAATCACAATCAAGACTTTAACAAAATGGTTTCCAAAAAAAACTGGAACTGTAGAAAATTTGCTAGGAATTGCACACATGCTCATACTGTTCAGTTAGAAGGATGCTGAGGTAAGCAAGGAGCCCAACGATCACAGTTTCAAAAACTCCAAAATCTAGTGGAAAGCCTTTCCAGCAGAGTGGAGCTTATTATAACAGCAAAGAGGGACTAAATCTGGAATCGGATGTTCAACAAGCACATACAGTATGGGCGTGATGGTCAGGTGTCCACATACTTTTGGCCGTATAGTGTATATTTTATATATTGACTTTTATACATTGCTCTTCAAGCCCTCCTAGGCCACAAACAAAGACCTTCTCACCTTGTCAGGGTGGACGACCAGCACAGCCTTGCGGTAGACCTTCTTCACCTGTTCAGGTGTGACAAGGTCAGCCATGCCCACAGGTTTCCAGCGGCTCTCTCCCTCCCACAGCACTGTGTGCATGGTGGAGAGCAGAGCGCGGATGTTGCGCTCCTTCCCCTCGATCCAGTCCAGGATCTGCAGCAAACACACGCCACAAGAGCTGTTTGATGGGCAAACTCTGCTTTGATTAAACACCTGGGCTTGTGTGCTCAAGGCAGCAGTTACAATCTGGGTAGTAATTATGACTAATCCTTGATTAAAATAAAATCATTAACAAGAAATACTGATGCAAACAGACTTGTAGGCATAATATTGGTTTGAGGATTACAGGGCTTTGTGATGTGTAATGGTATAATACCAGGCACTATTGATAATTAGGTTGCATGTAAGCCAATTATTCCCTGTTGTCATGCACTCTAATCTTTCTCACCTTGAGTTTTTCTGGGTCCATCTCTTTTGCCATCTCTTCTTTTCTCATCTCTGCTATAGTCTTTGGGCCTTTCTTTTCCTTACTGCCTGAAAAGCCTTGGCCAGACAGCAGGTCATCAAAATTAATATCAGTAGCCTTCGGTTTGGTACCTGAGGAAAACGGCAGAAATACTGCGTTACACCATGTACATTAACTCACACAGGCACCATCGGTGGGCCCCGGCTTACGTTCCTCACTTTCGTAAGTGTCAGAGTAGTTTCATTGTAGTCACAGAATAATTTGTAGTAGATGAATAACTGAACAATAAGCTGAAGGAACTCAAGGGGTTCAAATAGCTCTCTACACTGAATACAGCCTACATTGTATTTTCTCCAATCATGAAAAATATATTAGTGTGCTACTGAAGTTCATACAGTCATTAAAATACACAGAGAATTTACAGTTTTGTGTTTATCCATGTAAACATTTTTACTAAAATCGAAACAATACAATGATCCACCATGGTCTAGTATTTGGAAATACAAAGCTAA
The DNA here is from genome assembly GCA_023630585.1 of Cranoglanis bouderius. NCBI lineage: Eukaryota > Metazoa > Chordata > Actinopteri > Siluriformes > Cranoglanididae > Cranoglanis > Cranoglanis bouderius. The sequence goes on from CM042537.1 coordinate 29,463,877, forward strand.
ATGACAAAAACACACTCACACACACACATCGGGAGGATCGGGAGTATTTCAGGCATGTGAAGGCACTGTGTGTCTAGTTTCATCATTTTTGTCTGCAATTCTAATAATCGAGATAAAGATATATCGTATTGGATATATAAGTAATAAAACACAACAGGGTGTGCTGTTAGAGAAAAATAATCAACGGCCACCCCAAAGTTGATTTCTTTTCCTATAACAGTGCTGTTACGTCAACAGGAGGCAGGCAGATAGGCAGAGGAGTCAGGATGCATGCGCTGGGGAGACGTCAGTAAATGCAGAAAAGTTTATTCTCACAAATGCAGTAAACAAAAAAAGGCAGTAATCCACAAAGGCAGTAATCAAAACACAGGAAGAAATACGCGAGGCAAGGAGGTGGTTTTTAACCACACACACGGAGCTACGGAAATCGACTCTACGGACACAGAGCTACGGAAACTCTTTAGCTATGATTACAACGCTAAATTATACTATACTAATACTCCGCCCCGAAGCGGAAACGGAGCGGGGTATTTAAACACACATCAATCACATGCCCAAATCCAAAACACCTGACATCAACAAACATGAACCAATGTGAAATGAGGAGGCGGAGACATGACACAGACCAAAACATAAGCACATGGGGAAACACAGGAGGCGGAGACATGACGTGAAACGAAAACATGAGAACACATGGCAGAGGTAAACAAAACGTGAGTTCATGAATGAAACTGGAATACGCTCCGTGGAATGCGGAAGTAGGCTACTCCGTTCGCCGCGAGAGAGGAAACCTAACAAGCACGTCCTGTAGTGTTTTATTCCTCTTATACCACAGCAACTTGCGAACAATTGTGATAGTTTTATTTATTAAAGGACGATGTCACACTTTTTTTTATCAGTTTATAGTTACACGTAATGTTGTGGAATGTGCACAAGAAAAGTTTGTTCCTGTTATCACTCACATTATCATACCTATTAACAGTCATTCCCTGACCAGCCTCTCTTTTTTCTTTTTCTCTCTCTCTCTCTCTCTCTTTCTTAAAGTTAATAAGCCAGAAAAAGCAGCCTGTCATCTTACAGAAAAAGAAAGAAAGCACAAAGTCCTGAAACGTCTTTTTACTGACTGTTACAAAGCACTAACACTCAAGACTCCTTCCTTAAATGTTAAATAAATGCCTCCTTCTTCTTCTACATTTTTCTTTGTTAAATAACAGAATATTTTCTATCCGTTTATTATTATTCTTAGAGTATGTGGATTGTCTGCCATACAAGTCCTAGTGAATTAGCTATACTATAGAAACAATAACATACTACAACAAGTGCATTAATATTTGAAAAAGGTGAATAGCACATGGAATTTAAGCACATCAGTGTCTGAAGGACAACTTGTGTCACTGACCCATGTTGGGTTGTGTTTTTCCCCCTGGCGCAGCTCCACCCACAGCAGAGAAGCTGACGTTGTAGTTGGGTCTGTTCTGTGGAGAGCTGTGTGTCATGGATGGTCCTGGGGCTTTGGCCTGGGCCGGTGGCTGCCACTGACCCGCACCTCCATGCTGCCATGAGGGGAAAGCTGTGCTTGACTGCCAGCCTGCTGTGGTGTGTTGGGGAGAGGCAGGGGGTCTCTGGGGGGAACTCATTGGAGGAAATCCTCCTCCTGTTCCAGTTGGAGTGGTGGGCTTACTGGAGAATCCTGATCCACCTGTAGGGAAAGTGGAACAGGAAGAGATTCAGAACAAAAACGATAATGTTGTCAAAATGTTGATGGCAATTACAACTGCAACATTATGTTACAGTTTGATACATCTTGATAGCAGTAGTGAAAGGAGTTCAATAGTTTAAGAAAACAATGTATAAAAAATGTTGCCTTTGAGCTACAAATGAAACACAAAATAATAGAATGCTTTGTGATGTGATCATTTATACTAATAGAAAATAATCCTTATCATTCCATACCTGTTGTTGTCACACTCCTAACTTTAATAATTACATCTTATCATTACTCCACTTTACCTCCCAGACTGGTTCCCAGGTTGCCGAGGTCAGCAAAAGGGTCCAGGGTGTTCGGTTTGGCCTGGTGAGTAGGAGTGTTGTGTACAGAGCCAGTAGGACTCGTACCAGCTGATTTACTGCCTACACCGAAACCACCACCTGCTAAAACAGAGAGTTGTCAGATATACGTTGTAACCTCATAAAACCTTTGTTTATATTGTCTTTCATTCACACAAGCAGCAAATAATACTATCATTTAAATAAAACATCTGCACATTCAATGTGCATGAACAAGGAATATTTATTGTGGATCTTTGCTTTCTGTAAATTTTTGAGTTTTTGTGTATAAACCCAGTTTTAGAGTCAAAAGTGAAATCCAAACAAATTTGTAGCTCTCAAACACAGCATAATGTGCAAAGTTAAAGCGAAAGCACTTTTACTAAACTACCCTATTTAGAACAATATTGTGTGGGAAATGTTATTGTCATCCTGAGAGTTAATAAAATGGTCTAATTTATTGTCTATTGTCTGAAAATATATCAGTGTCCAGTTGAAAACAATTTAGCTTCAACAGTAGTTCAAAGGTGTAGCAATGATTTAGCAACATTAGCTAAGGCACCTAAAATTAGTCAGATAAGTAGTCTCGCTAATGCTATCCCTCCAACAGTACTGTAGGTATCTGACTAGAAGCTGGCTAACACCAATTCAGCTATCATATGGTGTTAGGAAAACCATTATCCAAGTTAACTAGCATGCTAGTTTGCTAGTTAGTTAATGGCATCTCATCTACCAGTAACTCAAAATGATGAAGCAGGTGATTTATAAAAGCTTAAATCTACATGTAATTCCTAAAATCTCCAGCAGATGTCCTGCTCTGGTTTTTGCAGTGTTGAATTTCACTTGCCAGGGGGAGCTACTCTGTTCCAGTCCCATCCTGCTCCCATAGGGCTCTGCTGCTGGATGTTTACGGTGGGTGTAGTGGGGGGCACGGGCGAGCTGCGGCCTGGCAGGGATTGGCAAAAGTTAGACCTCATTCAGCTCCAGCCTTTTTTTTTTTTTTACTGAGGTAACAAAATGGTCTCTGGCAGATTGCTTTGAGTTGGGTTTGCATTTAACATGATTGCTGTTAAGTAAATGTGCAGATATTTTTTAAATGACTATTAACTCTATTAAAGGAAAACTTCACCAGCAAACTTTCACCAGCAAAGTCTGGACAGGAAGTTTTTACATACAGTGGGTATAGAAAAGAATCACCCCCCTTTAAAATAATCACATTTTGTTGCTTTTCAGCCTGAAATGAAGACAGACATAGTTTTTGTTTTATCCAGTTGTATTTAGTCAGTGCAACTTATAACATCCAAGTGAAAGATATAACACCAACATGTCAGAAAATTAAAAAGAAAAAATGTAAAAATAAATACATAAAAAAACAGAAACACTGAGTTGGAAAAAGGACCACCCCCCTCCTAAAAATGACTTGTAAACTCAATCACCTTCTCAGTGGCACACAAAGCCATTTGACTTTCAGCTGTGTTCAGCTGTGGTCATTTTGATTAGCTCAGCATGAAAAGAGCTTTCCTGGAGCATTTTGTAGTGCAACTGAAGCAAACAATCATCTATGGGTGGCAAGGCACTGTCAAAAGATCTCCGGGATAAAGTTGTGGACAGGCACAAGTCAGGAGATGGATACAAAAAATTTTAAAAGGCTTTATCAATGCCTAGAAGCACAGTGAAGTCTATTATTAAGAAGTGGAAGGTATTTGGTACAACACAGACCCTCCCTGGATCAGGACGTTGCTCCAAACTGGATGAAAGAGCCAGGAGGAAACTGGTCAGAGAGGCTTCCAAGAGGCCTACAGCAACAAAGAGTGGTCATTGTGTGCATGTGACAACAATATCACAAATTCTCCACAAATGTGGCTTTTATGGGAGGGTTGCAAGAAAAAAGCCACCCACGACTGAGGTTTGCCAAAATGCACCTTGAAGATTCTGAGGCCACATGGAAAAAGGTGTTATGGTCAGATGATACTAAAATTGAATTATTTGCCCTCAACACCAAACGATATGTCTGGCGGAAATCCAATACAGCTCACCATCCAAATAACACCATTCCTACAGTAAAGCATGGAGGTGGTAATATCCTGTTATGGGGGTGTTTCTCTGCAGCAGGGACTGGAGCACTTATGAGGATAGAAGGAAAATGGATGGGGCAAAATACCGTCACATTCTTGAGGAAAATCTGCTGCCCTCTGCCAGAAAGTTGTCAATGGGAAGAAGGTTTTTTACAACACAGTGATTCTGTTTTTTGTTTTGTTTTTTTGTTATATCTTTCACTTGGATGTTATAAGTTGCACTGAATAAATACAGCTGGATAAAACAAAAACTGTGTCTGTCTTCATTTCAGGCTGAAAAGCAACAAAATGTGATTATTTTTGATGGGGCGATTCTTTTCTATACCCACTGTAAAGCTGGACAGACTAAAGCACTAAAGTGCTGCTGCAACTTGTCTCTATCCGTTTAGGTAGAGATTAAGCAAGGGTTCTGGTACCACTATCTTCAGTTAGCCAAACGACATTGTGGGTAATGCAGGATAATGGTAACCAGTATATGAATATGAAGTGAAAATATACCAACATGCTGATCAAAAGAAATTTAAACTAAAAAATCAACTCAGAAATTTATTACAAAATACATCTTAGATGCCACTTTATATCACATTATTTATAGAGCTTAATATTCAAGTTGTTCAGGGTAGATTTAATAATAATAATAATAATAATAATAATAATAATAATAATAATAATTAGTTACATTTATACATTTACATTTATCGTTTAAGTGTAATGCAAACCCTGGAAAATGGGACACTACATTTTCTTTATCATGTCAAACTAATGGTAAGAGACCACTTTGTTTAACTGGTCTCAAGTGCATCAACCTTCAAGAAATCACATACTACCTATAACATGAATATCTCGTCATCCAGGACAAGACAAAAAGCAGCCACAAGGACTAGTAACACGTCTACTCTGTTCACCAAACCAGCACAAAGCAGCCACAAGCCTGAACAACAATCAGTGAGCATGTGGTGGAAACAAGCTGCCTGACAAACACATACACACTGTTGGTACACACTGGCATAGGTGCATGCCTTACTCAAGCCCATGGTCTGCATAGTGGGAGATGGAGAGCATGCGGCATGCAGGAAGGGCTCTGGCTGCCCCACATTACCTGGTCCCAGGAAGGCCCCCATAAAGTCTTGAGGCTTTGCGGCAGATGGAGCTGACCCGAACAGGTCAAAACCTGAAAAAGTAGCAAATAGTGTCATATCAACCTCAGACTCAGTTTTCAGCAGGATGTTGGTGTTCATTTTCAGAGTCTGGACAACCTGCTGGTGTAAGTTTAGTTTATTTTAACAATAGACAATAAGGCAGCTTAACAGAAACCATATCCAATTCAGTTTTCCAAATGTAGTCACCCAGCCAAAACATTTTTGGTGTCCAAATGATCCTGACTGTCCAAAATGGCTGCCCCTACAACATTTAGTTGTCATTTTGTTGTTTCCAGCTCTGTCTGAACTTTGCCTTTTATGGTGTTTTGTGGGTATCAATAACTAAATCAGCTGTGCTGTGAACACAGTTGGTAATTTATGAGTGGTTGACATTTATCAACATACTCACATGAGTACTAAGAAAATCAGGGTTACACAAACTGGTGGGAATTTTTAGTTTGGTTTCCTTTCAAAAAATTTATAGACCATTTTACTACATGGCTGCTAAATGAGTTCCAGTGTTTACAGAGTTTACAGACAACATTTTGGGTGAGATAGACTTGCAATGATTGCTAAAGTAGCTACATTAACTTTGTCACTTTAGTGCAAAGCTAAAGAAGCAAACTTTACACGTAGGTACAAATTATTTCCAAATTATGTGAATTGAAAGTGTTCTCTAAAACAAATGTTCTGTATATTCAATCAACATTATCTATTTTCCTGTTGCCTTTTACTTACTATAATGATTAAACTCCAGTAAAAGGCTACTCTGAGAGTTTAAAAAGGTTCTAGGAAGTGTGCTTACTGTCTGTAGGTCTAGGTGAGGGGCAAGGTGAGGTTGAGGAGGCGGTCCTTTTTGGAGTAGACTGGGCAGAGGTGGGGCCACTGGATAACTGAGAGGCTGGAGCTCCAAACAGATCTCCCAGCAAGTCAGTGGTGGTGTTAGTGGTGGTATGAGGCTGTGGGGAAGTTGGAGGAGGCTGAATGACACCTCCGTCCAGGCCCAGGAGATCAACGTCCTCAGCAGGCGGAGGGGGAGCAGCGAGCTGAGCCTCGGCTTTACTGGCCCCTTTGGCTTTCTCGCCACTGCCGCTGCTCTGCTGGCTGGAGAGTGAGAGCATGTCATCATCTGAGGGCTCGCTCTCCTCATTTGGGCCCACACGGCCCCCCTGTGCCCCTTGGGCCTGCGCTGGATCTAAACAACACACCCGCAATTAGTCAATAAATTTCAGACTTAATTAGGAGTCAGAATGAGTCAGAAATAGCTAGAAGGCTCTAAAATCGGGGGTTTATCTCCAGAGATTTTAAAGCTTGAAGATCATTTAACAGACTCAATACTGTGCTAGAGACAGACTTGTGTTTGTGAGAGTAAGTATATTTAATGACTGTATAGTATGTTATAGCCGTGGAGTTCCAATTTTGTTACTGTATGTCACCTGCAAGAGCGAGCGCATCCTTGTGTTCCTGGTGGCAGGTGAACAGCACGTTTGGGCTCAGGTCTTTGGTGGGGAACTGTTCCCAGGGTGGCGTGAGATCTTTCTGCTTCTCGGTATTCTCCACCTCAATCTCCAGCAGCACTTGGAACAGCTGAGGATACTTGTCTGGAGAATCGCACGCATCCAGCTCTGACCTGAATACACATGTGTGAGTATTTTTAGATAAAGCAGAGATAGAGTATGAAGTATGTTTTAGATAAAGCCACAGCGAAACATTCAAGAGTGCAAGAGTGGTGGCTCAGGGATTCAGGTTCTCAGCATGTGATTGGCTCAGGACATGGTGTCTTTTATTAAATGTAAGTCACTTGAAATAAAAGTGTCTGCAAAATGAATACATGTAAATGAAGAAGATTACATGGTGCCTGACTAAAGCACAAGCATTGACTGAGAAACATTTTAGCTTCATTAGTATTTCATCTTCGATTAAATCAGACAGAGAACTGTTAAAGCTTACTTCATAAACTTTAAGACTGTTGTGCCGGGGACAATGAAGCCTGTATGGAACTGAATCTGGAATATCTGCGTGTTGGTCACCTGCAACAAAACAAGCGTTTAATCAAACATATTGTAATGACCAGAGCATTAGTGTTACTAATGTTACTAATGTTATTAATACCACAGCAATGTTGAAATCTTGATTCGGATTGGTCAGAAGGTGTCGATTAATGCAGAGCAACTTTCCTTGAAAAGCGAACTCGACAATGTCTCTGTTGTACTTTATTTCCACCTGAAAAGACAGGAGAAAACGCAATTCTTCTCTGATGTCCTGTCCTCACCTTGGCTTGTAGGGCATGCGAGCGCATGTGGTAGGCTGAGATCACGACATCGCCTTGGACACTCACTCCCAGCTGGAAAACCACCTTTCCCTCGTGCACCCTGTACTCCCTGGATGGAAGAGAACATCAGGATCATTCACATAATACTGACTACCCTAAATATTACAGGCTCTATTTTAATGCAGCCACAGACCTAATTTGGTGGTTTAACCAGAGCATCGCTAATTTGTTTGGGTGGAAAGTAAACGTTTCCTGTTTTAGTTCAGTTTCTATTTCAGTGATCAGAAATAAATGCATTTCCACTGATGTGCCTGTTGGGACACTGCTTAGCACAGACGCAAAGTGAAACGTGGTATTTTTTTTTTTAATTTTAGGCAAAGCTCAAAAGTAAGTAAGTAAGTAAGTAAATTGTATTTATATAGCACATTTAAACACAGCGACGTGCTTAACGGAGTCGAGAAAATATAAATAAAATCAGAATAAACAACATAGAAGACAGACAAAAAAAACAATACTAAAATTAGATTTAAATGCCAGGGAGAAAAGATACGTTTTCAGCCTCTTCTTAAAAATGATAATAGAAGGATTTGCCAATGGCAAATGATTAAATGAAAGCGAGGGGCAGCAACTGAAAAAGCTCTATCACCCTTGGTTTTTAAACGAGATCGAGGGACATACAAGAGATACCTATCAGAAGAGCTTAAGGATCTGCTGGATGAATGTGGAATAAGAAGATCTTTAAGATAAGAGGGAGCTTAAGAGGTATTATCAGTCTCACCATACCTTTAATAGTATATTATATTATATTATATTATATTATTTAAACCACCGTTGTGAATCACAAAGTAGAAACATTATTATGAACAGAACAACACATATTTTAAATAATCAGTATGTCTGACCAAAAAAAATTAAATACATGACTCAACAAATTTAATAGAGGTAAGGAATTAAGCAATATACATGCTACGTCCTAGGGACACACTTATTTTGAAAGAGAATCAGAAGACCTAATTTGTCAATCGCATATGTATATGTATGTAAAGTATGATAGTCCAGGTGTAATTATGATCATTATCATTTAATGCCCATAATCACAGAATCAATGCATTTCTAATAGCATGTGTAAGACTAAAGATGCTTCTTATATCCTCTTGCCATTGCCTGTCTGGGCTGATTCCAAACATGGAAGTAACCTTCTGAACAGTCTGTACTTTCTCCCAAAAAAATATACAACTCCTTGAGATCATAAATTTCATTTCACCATTTCCTTAAAACAATCTGTTCTTTCTCAGATTTGAACTGCTATGTTCACAGAACAGTTAGTATGTTAGTAAATCCTGATTTTCTCCATACACCTTGTGTGGAAAACGGTTTTGCATGGAGCCAGTGTGTTGTCTGGCGTACCTCATCCTCTCATACTCCTGAGCTGTGGAGAAGATCTTTGTCTCGCCGAGCAGGACGTCGCAAAAAGGTCGACAGCCACTGCGCTGTTTGTTGAAGCAAGGTATGGGATTCATCGTGACAGCTTTGATTACCAGCGGTTTGGAGTGGGGCAATGTGGGCTTCTCTGAAACCATGCTACACACGTAGCCTACGTACCTGACCGAACACACACAAAAACACACAAAGGTATACCAGTCTGGCCACAATTTTAGTGTCAGGTCAACAGGACTAGTAAATAATGCACAAAAGACAAAGCACATTAAAGTATCCCTGAACTAAAAAACTTTAAAAGGATAACGAATATAATTAATTTTTAAATGGATAACTCTTGGAGTGCTGATTCTGATTATATAGATTGGTCAAAACAGCACAAAATTAACATTTCTCTTTTTTTAAAAAGCAGACTTTCTCAATACTTTTGTAAACAAAAAAAAAATCAATATGTGTCCGATTCAGCAATTATTAGCCGTGCTTCTCAGACACCTTTTAGCAGCAAAAACCTTAAAAAATGCTAAGAATATGCTACTCAAATTAAAAATCCAAAAATTATGTGATTTTTCTATTAAAAAAAAAAAAAACTGACTTATGCAAGCTAGCATTTACCAAGCAAAAACCCTAACCATGAACTGATCACTGATTGTCTCTGTAATTGTAAAAAATGTAATACAGTCTTATAGCTTATTAATATAATAGCTAATATTTTGCAAGCTAGCACTACTTATTAGGCATTAGCAAATGTCAATGGCTAAAAACAATGTCAGGTTTTTTTTGTAAGTTATTTAATGGCCCATAAGTAAAACAGTCATGTGACCTTTCGTGCAAACAACTTAGTTAACCTTGATGGTGATTTTAGCCAATGAACAGGATATCTGATGTAGGAGTGGGGGGGGGGGGGGGGGGGGTTCCATGTATATACATTTTTTAAGCAGGTAATGATAAAGAGTTCCTAAGGTGTTTAAATAGTTTCTTGGCCATTTTTACTTTAATAGTAAATATGTTTTGGGCTATTTTTCGCTAACTTGCATTCAACACTTTTGTCAATTCATCTGAATATTCAAAAACACGAAAAGTATTCTGACTGCCGCTTCCTGGTTTTGAACTATTGTATTTCTACCTCCTGTGTGAGGGCCACAGGCCTGCTCCGGGTCTCTTGGCGCTGAGCAGTTGCATGGCGGGTACCGGGTTAGTGAAAAGGTGACAGAAGCAGAACATGGCACAGACCAGCACACCAGAAGGACCCCTGCCATCCTGAGAGACACAATATTACGACAAATTCACACTGAAAATATGGTTTACACAGGTTTCTGTAAGAAATAAATATTTTACTAAACCTAACATTCTCAAAACTTAATATACTGATAATGCAGTTGTATAATATTTTTCCACAGTTGTGCTGTTGTATCTTATCTTGAAAGTTTGTATAAATAGACATATAAGTTTCAGACTACATTTCCCATAATCCTAATCCCATAACCTCATTACGTGACCTCCATTCAAGCACCTATGCCCACTGATTACTAATGAAACTCACCTGTTTCCAATCACACTACTCCCTTTAAATAAGCCGGACTTGTGTTACTTTCTGAAGTCTCGTGCAACGGTATCATGTCTGTGGTGAAGTCAAGCCTTTGTTATGTGTAGGTCTTGATTAGTGTTGCACTATGGCCTGCTTCATGTTTATCGATTTATTCTTCACTAGTTTATGCCTGACCATTATCCTGCCTCGTGGTTTTTTTTTTTTTCCACAAGTTTCTTTCACAAGTATTGCTTAGTCCTTTGGTTTGTCTGCATTTACATATGCAAATGATTACAATATCAGCAGCATAAGCTAAAGTCTAACGGTCTCATTTCATTTATAAGAACACAGCTTTGCGCTATTGAATCATTTGAAAGCACGGTAAAATGATTAAATACATACCACATAAATACACTGAAACTTAAGGTGACATAAACTCTAAAATAAGACTCAGGAGAATTTAAAGAGTTTTGAGCTGAAAAGCTGTGACTTGTAAATCAAAATGTTCAGCAGGATGACAAGAACTAACATGGAAATGAGTATAAACCTGACGGTGCGATCAGATGTGTCGTGTTTCTTCTCTTACCGAGCAAGTGATCACACACACGTTCTTGGGGTTCTGCTTGAGCCAGTTGTGCATGTTCTTACACACAGCAAACAGGTTGTGAAGGCTCGGGGCTTGTCTGGATGGCCAATTGCATTCAGACACCTGAATAGAGAATTGAATGACACAGTTGGAGGGAAAGTAGAGTGGAAAGATGATGATATGAAGCAGAAAATGCTTGAGGAGTAATTCAATAACAGGGTGGAAAGAGGTAACAGGTCACACTGTAATCCTAAAGTGACCACCACTGAGCAAACGAGAAACATGTTAAGTCAGCGCATAAACACACTGTTCTATTGATGCAAATGAGCCATGTGTGCAGAGGAAGCGTGTGTGCAGTTAATGTGCACATCATTTAATCAGTGAACAGAAAAGAGCCTATTCAGATTTCACTGCATGACAATATTTAAAAGTCTATTGACAAAGCCATCATGACAATCATCATGAGATGGTAAAAAGCTATTTATAGTGTACTCATTAGGAGCATATTTATAGTTGAGGGTGGGTGATACGGAAAGAATATCAGGATAATAGAAGACATTTTCCCAGTGCATGATGTATAACACAATATTTAGGCTTGCAAACCCATGCTACATTAACCATGCTACGTTCGTTGATTTCATCTTTAAAAACTACAAAATTAATAAATTAACAGTGTAGCTTTTAATGCTTAAAAGTGTTTATAAATTGCGCACATAGGTATTCTGACTTCAGAAACACAATATGCCATGCTGAAATTTATGTTTGTGTCTTTAAATAAACTCAAAAATCTATATCAGGCTACTTGAGGCCAATTTAGATAAATTAGATAAATTGATTAGTTATCGTATTTAGATTACATAAATACGTAATTAGAATAGATAAATACGACACCATTAATTAATTAATGCTATCATCCCTTTAAAGTCCACAGAAAGGTTTTTTTTTTTTTGCTGCATCGTGAAGACACAATCTTAATCTGAGACATAGTCCTCTTAATCTTGAGGACTGGTTATCCTTAAAACCATGGGCATGTTTTCTTTACAGGACAGTGCATCAAACTATTTTCAAAATATCAGATCAAAAGTATGATAAAATAGCTTGCATCCCGAGCACATCATATGATTTCATGACCTTGATTCAGTAGCTTGTGGGTTCATTAAGTTGTGCACCTGAGTAACTGTCATCGCACAATAAAAAAAAAAACTTAAATGATAACAGGATGTGCTGGATCAAATGCTATTTTATAAGCTTCTGAATAATGACGGTGGATGCCATATTGTTAAATATGGCAATGCAGAAACTGACTTAAGAAGGTGCTTAAGCCATCTCTGAAAGATGTAACTTTCCCCACATAAATATTGACATAATCTTTGGTCATAAGACTTAAGTTGCCATCTCTGAATGTCACTTTAAAGATACCTTAGAAAACCTGGGATTCAATACATTCTTCACTTCTCTGTCATTTTTTGTAGACAAGCAAGGGTGGACAAGGTCATAAATTCACGTGTTTGCCCAGTCGCATATTATGCTTACCCATAAGCCCAATTAACTACTCTAAAAAGAGTCAACTCTGATTAAGCAAACATGGTGATGAATTGTATATGCGCCCTCAACAAAAATGTCATAGTCTTTGGCTATGAGCTGTGGTGTTCTCTTGACACTTTTAATGATGTTTTTTGATTCTGACTAGTGTGTAAATTTTTACTTAATATTAGAGGTGCTAGCATTGGCGTTACGAAACTGGCTGTGTGCTATACTTTTGTATTGTGTTGTAGATATGTGGTGGCTCAATGGTTGAGGTTCTTGGTTACTGAGCAGAAGGTTGAGGGTTCAAGCACCAGCACTGCCAAGCTGCCACTGTTGGGCCTTTGAGCAAGGCCCTTAACCCTCTCTGCTCCATGGGTGCTGGATCATCTCTGACCCCAGCTTCCTAACAAGCTGGAATATGCAAAGAAAAGAATTTCACTGTGGTGTAATATATATGTGACAAAATAAAGGCTTCTTCTATATGTGTATTTGCATTTTGCTCAGTTGTTCAATGTCCTAAAGCTAGAAACATTGTCTAGTGTCCATTCAAGCAAATTAATACACCTAGTAAATAGCTTAACAGGGAGAGAGAGTGTTCAATCTGATGCTCGTTTTACCATTCAACGATGATCTTTGTACTGTGGTGCTTTTGGGAAACTCAACCCTGCTTGTCTGCTTGGGCTATTGATTTGTTTATCCTTGCCAAGAAATTAGCCCAACCCTCAGCAAGAATAAAGCTGTTTAACTTCATCTTTTCATTAAATGAAACACAGGAGGTACAGTATGATTCATATGTACCCTTTCAACAGGGGCAGTGGGCTTGGTTAGAGATGAGAAAAGCAAGAAGGAATATAACGATTTCTACAGAAATAGAGTTTAACCTCAAGCCAGTGGTGAAAATTCTGAGGAAAGACTGTTGGCTTCTCGCAATACCAATATAACATATTATATCATCTTATTTCCTGCCTCATCTCACTATAAAGAAATCAGGCCCATGTTAGGAATGACTCATTGAGCTATCATAGAATAATAGAAAAAAAAAAGGAAACACTTTCTAAAGTCTGCAATTAATCAGCCTGTGTTTGCACAACCCCACAGAGACTTTCACATCACCTCTTTTACTTAAGTCAGAACAGAGGAACTTCCTCAAGGCTTGGACTCTGCACATGCAGATGAGTCGTCTCACCCTGTTAGAGAACTTGGCTCCACGGTAGTTCCTCTGGGACAGGTTGAAAACAGTGTAATGATCTGCATGACGCGAGTCCAGAAAAGAGCGGATATCCTCCACGTGGTTCCTGTAGCCCAACTCCACAGTCTCCGCAGGATACGACATCACTGATAGAGCAGGAAAATGGATACTTACAGTCAGAAGATGAGGTCATAATCTGCTTTAACTCCAAGCACTGACTTTATTAGCTACAAAACCCTCAAAGCCAATTTACTGAGCGTGATCATCAACTGTGTTAAGCTTTGAGATCGGACCAGGTTATTGTGTTCATTCGGATCTAACACATCTGAGGCCATAATGGTTTTTAAAATTACCCAAAGATTCCATTCAGAGCAGGTCACAAATATTTATTTATAGAGGTGAGGAGTGAAATGAGGACTACTACTGTTTGTTGTGTAAATAAGTCTGTAAGAATGAAGCAAAATGTGTAGACAGAGCAAACACAGCACTATCACATGGAGACTGAGTGATCAGCTTCTGAGTGACCTCTCGCCCTCTGACACGGCAGACAAAAACAGAAAGGAAAAAGAGAGACTGATGGAAAAGGTTTATGAAATAGGTGTTTAGATGTGTTTAAATCCTCACCTATGATACGTGATGTGATGTAGGCAATGTCCAGCTCTCCTTTGGTGTAGCTAGTACACAAACAGCAAACAGATACACATTGAGTCTTACACTTTTAGCATTTACTTACAGTGCTGCATACTGTGCCCATACTGCTTCCTAATTAACATGATTTGTCAAGTCAGAAGGTACACACCGGCAGAGAAGATGAAAAAAAATAAAAAATCCCAAACAAGCATTATTCATCCACATGCTTGGGCAGTAATGATGAAATAAAACAAGTTCTTAACCAGGGGTGTCCAAATAGATTACGTGTCCAGGGCAGGCTATCATTTAAAAAAAAAAAAAAAAAATTCTTTATTTTTCTTTTTTATCTGATGTGGCTGTCACCAGCATTTCTCTTTCCAAGAGACACTGTTTCTAATGGCTTTCGCTCCTCAAAAGATATTTTCCATGTGATATTTAAGGAATAAAACACTTCGAAGCATGCTGTTATAAATAATGTTATAAATAATTAGAAAATAATGAACAACGTGGTGGTGTGATGCAGCCCGATGCACAGCTGAGTTACTGTTAGGACACCAAAGTGGATTAGTTTCTTATAACAGCACATCCCAAAACTGTTTTCTTCCTCTTAAACCACAGCAATTTGCCAACGATTGCAATTTTTCATTATTAAATTAAACTTTCTGCTTTTTGACCATTTATAGTTACATTTAATTTGGGATGTCTGCAAAACAAGTTATTTCCTCTTACCACTTATTTTATAGCAATTATAAACAGATGATCCCTCACCAGCCTCTGTTTTTTCTCTCTTAAAGGTTATATGACAAAAACAACGCTTGTTAGGACACCGTGCTTGTCTAAGAAACAAGAAAGTGCAACGTCCTCTAGCTGAAGACTTCTCCATGGCGGAAAATGGACTGACTGTTACAAGACACTCACACTGGAGACTCCTTCCTTCCACACCTAGCTGTGTATTATCCCGCTTATACCATGGTCACTTGCTAGCATTGACAAGTTGAAGCTGTTGTTGATGTTTGCACACACACTCATACACTAATTCATACCTAGGGGCACCCACACACACAGGGCTTTAGCAAATACAGCTATTTCAATACACCAAATGCACGTTTCAACAGCACAGGATCAAAAATCATACTGATTAACCTAAATGCTTTTTTTTTCTTGATAACTATAAGTCGTACATCTGTGTAATAAAAGTGGTGCACATGCACCACTGGCCTTGTTACACGGAAGCTAGTCTGTTCTTATGTAGCAGATAAGTCACCTGAGTAAACTGCTGAAGTCTCCAATCCTTCTAATCAGATAATATCAACGGTATATCAACAGTCTGTTGTTCTAGGCTTCTGTGTTAACAGGATATGAATAAGTACACATACATACACACACACACACACACACGTACACACGTACACACACACACACCAGCACCTGCCATGGGGGTTAGGTGATAGAAATACAGAGATGGAAACTTAATATAAATAAAAAATAAGAATAAAAATAAAAACACACACATAAAAAAAGATTACACTGTAAGTATGATAACTACAACAGCTCTTTAGTTAAGCATGTACCTAAGCTATTCCTGGGTCAAACATGGTCAAATGACCAGCAAGTCTCAAAGCATGCTGGGGTTAAATAATGATATAAAACTCAGAGCTGTCTAACAGATATGTGTTAGAGATGCACAAGATGGCATATGGCAGTTATATTCTTGCACACTGCGACTGAATTTTGTGTGGATCAAATCAATAGCCTGGATCCCAATGAAAATGGCTTGTTAGAGAGCTTCCTTGCATATTACAGGCATCTACACCAATCAGCCTTAACATTACAACCACTGACAGGTGACGTGAATAATACTGATTATCTTGTTACAGTGGCACCTGTCAAAGGATGGGATATATTAGGCAGCAAGTGGACGGTCAGTTCTTGATGTTGATTTGTTGGAAGCAGGAAAAATGGGCAAGTGCAAGGATCTGAGCGACTTTGACAAGGGACAAATTGTGCTGGCCAAATTGTGATGACTGGGTCAGAGCAGTGGTTAGTACATACCAAAAGTGGTCCCAGGAAGGACAACCGGTGAACCGGCGACAGGGTCAGGGGCACCTGAGGCTCATTGATGCATGTGGCTAGGCCATCTGGTCCGATCCCAGAGAAGAGCTTGTAGCGAATCTAGCTCAAATGGGTGAAATATATCTATATCTATATCTATGTTGAGGCCTCCCGGCCACGAGCTCCTAGCTCGAAAGGGGGGTGAAAGCCCACTGCTCAAGAAGTCACCAAGCAACAGTCAAGAACCCCCGTCAGCCACAAGAGGGTGGAAGCCTTTCCAGAGCATTCTTGCCACCAGTCACGGCATGGCTCACAAAGAACTGGACAAGCTGGCCAGGAACATTCCTACGTTCATTCCAAACCCGGCAGGAGACCACGACATTCATGCCTATCTACAAGACATAGACTTTCTTTTACAGACTTTGAACAATGTGACTATGTGGGACAGATTATACTTGCTCAGGATTACATCCAGTCGCGATGTGCAGTGTTTCCTAGATCGACAACCAGAGACTGTCAGATCGGACTACCAAGAACTACGACAGGCGCTGATTAAGGAGTACTCTGACCCTGAATCAGATCAAGGGATTATTGCAGCTATGGACTTAAAACAGAACCGGCTCGAAACCCCACAGGCCTATTACCACAGACTTCAGCGGGCCTACTTCGGGGCACGGAACAAGCCAGGAATGGAGGAGGACGTCAACTTCAGGACTCTATTCCTCCAAAATCTGCATCCTACAGTGAACCATCACCTAGGAGTCCTAGCCTGCCCGCGCAGCATGTCCACTCAACAGCTGCGGGACCTGGCCCACAAGGCTTACACCAAGCAGAAGGCCGCCTCCGAAAAGACTGAAAAATCCAACTATTTATCCTGTCTCTGATCACTGCTCAGAACTGGCCCTAGAGGGTGCGCAAACACACTACAGTGACCGACCCTTTAACAGAGAGAGAGGACCGCGACCAGCCAGCAGAGAGCACTACAACCGAGGTGGTACACGTCCCAAACACCAGACTGGACGCCCTGAAAGATTCCGGGACCAGCCACGTCCAGCTAACAACCCAAAGGGCGGAGTCACATGGGAACCCCGCCGATGGCCTAGAAACGGCCGACCTCCATCAGCCCAGGAACCTAACCCAGACAAGCCTAAGTCCGAACCTTCACTAAAGCAGGACGACACGGCTACGTCTGAGTCTGCAGAGATCCTGAGAATGCTGAAGGAGATCATCCGGAATAAAGCTCGCAAGTTAAATGAGAAAGACAAGCCAGACTCCTTGTGACTAAGGGCCAGGCCTGAAACCAACCTCTCTAGAGGCCCTCCGACTGAGCCAACAACACCGACTCCCGCTGATCAGCCACTAAAAACAGAAGAAACTAAGACATCACCAAATGACAGCGTCAGCCACTTACCTCCGCTGACGGCTGCACACCCAGAGCAAACTGACCCACTGCTTCACACTGCTGACCAAGACTCCAAGGTACCAGAAAGTGCTGTTTTAGTTGTCTGCCTCTCCAACGAATCACCTGAGACCAGCCCCAACTGCCTATCAGTCACTACACAAGCCCCGGTGCCAAGGCTCCTGGGAAATCTGATTGAAAAGGGAGTGGCCTGGAAATTCTACCTAGCTATTACGCTGGAACATGCAGTTAAACTGGAAGCCCTGGTGGACACGGGAGCAGACCTCACTCTGATGTCATCCAAACTCTTTGACAGACTCAGAGTTGAAACTGAGAGACAGAATCAGACTTTAAAATCACAAAGGTGCGAGCTGAATGTACAATCATACAGCCAAAATGAGGTACAGCTTGAGCAGATAGCACCTATTCACCTAACCATTGGTCCTATGAGACTGGTGCACCCCGTGTACATCTCACCAATGGACACTTATTCCCTTCTCGTAGGAAAAGATCTACTAGACCGCTTTGAGCCTTTTTAACTGGACTTCAGACAGTTAAAAATCTGGGCTCAAGTTCGAGAACCTCTGCCTCTCCAGTCACACCGGTCACCTGAGCCAGACTGCCAGGTCACAGAGGTCACGGGAAATCCTCAGGTCACAGAGGTCACAGGAAATCCCACGGTCACAGAGGTCACGGGAAATCCCACGGGCAACCGCGGGAACACGAGGTTAGCACCAGGGCAAAGTTCAAATCCACTACTCTGCACTTTTGGACTCAACAAAGACTCTGAGTCCTTCTGCCCTAAGGTCACGACCGGCCTGCAACTAAACAATGTGAAAACCATGGACATCGTACTGGCATTATGGGCAGACAACTCAGCCATCAGCCTCACGCTGTTTAACACCCTCCTTAAGGGCATGCCTGACCTTCCATTTGTCAACAAGCGCACCCGCTTTCCCTGGGACCCCTGTCTGTCAACGATGACAACTGCAAAGGGGATCTGTGTATTGAACGTGAAATGGAACAGTCAGTGCATAACCCATTACTTCCTGGTCTTACCAGACCCACCGCATGATGTTTACCTTGGAGCAGACATCCTGATTCGTCTTAAGGCCCATGTGGACTTTATAAATGAGGTGGTGTGGGCCCCAATGATCTCACAGCCCCCTGTTGTTCCTGTCAACCATGAGAATCCATGAGCAGGTGCGTGGCCGCCCTCCCTCGAGGCTTCAAACGGAAACCATGGAGAGGGGAGACCCAAACAGAGACTACACCAAACCTCATCGAGATGCATCTTCAACCTGGGGATCAAAAAGCTGAGGACAATTAGGAACCCCCGTCAATCGACCAGTTTGATACACTCGCCATCCGATCGCCATGACGACTGTCGCCCAACGATGTCTACACTGGGACATCATTGTCCGAAAGGGAGGACTGTAACATCTGACGGTATCAAAACTGATTTCTGAATTAACGTGGACTTAACATAAAAAGTTTCACCACTCAGGTGGCCAAGAGTAACCCCGAGAGGCCTTCTGCTACCAGATGCCCTCGGAATGCAAAAGGGGGGGAACCTTTTGCACGACCCCCCCCCCCCCCCACACACACACACACACACACACTTTCAGACACACACACACACATTATTTGTTTATACCTAGTTGTGTATATCAGTAGTTTTTACGTAGTTATTAAAATCCATGGTTATCACACTGGATCGTCTCTGTTTTTACTCATGGCAAGGTTCAATTTTAACGTTGTTCTTCGCTACGCGCTGTATTTCTTTTAACTTAGAATAAACTATACTTCGTGGCCAGAAGAATAATTTATTCTTTTAGAGTAATACGAAGATTGCCCTGGTAAGTTTGGTGGACAAACAGATCAAGCTGCTTCGCATTTAATTCTAAAGCTAGACTACAGTAAGTCAGTAATTAATATAACATTCCCTGTCATGGTCGATTTATATCCATAACTAATCAGAACACGCTTTGATTAGAGATATAGATATATTTCACCCATTTGAGCTAGATTCGCTACAAGCTACTGTAGCACAAATTAGTGAAAAAGTTCATGCTGGATAAGATAGAAAGGTGTCAGAACACAGTGCATCACAGCTTGCTGTGTATGGGGCTGCATAGCCGCAGACCAGTCAGAGTGCCCATGCTGATCCCTGTCCACCGCCGAAGGCTCCTACAATTGGCACATGAGCATCAGAATTGGACCATGGAGCAATGGAAGAAGGTGGCCTGGTCAGATGAATCATGTTTTATTTTACATCATGTGGACAGCCATGTGTGTGTGTGTGTCGCTTACCTGGAGAAGAAAGCAAGCCAGTGGAGGTAGTGTCATGCTCTGGGCAATGTTCTGCTGAGAAACCTTGGGTCCTGGCATTTATGTGGATGTTAATTTTGCATGTGCCACCTACCTAAACATAGTTGCAGACCAAGTACCACCTTCATAGCACGGTATTCCCTAATGGCAGTGGCCTCTTTCAGCAGGATAAGCAGGACAAGTCTGATTGTGTTAGGTCGCGCGAAAAGCGCGACTTCAATCACCAGAACCCTCACTCACACACTCCACACTACATCTCCCAGCAAGCTCGGCGGCCTACAAACATGGCCGCCAGGGACTACAACACCCACACACTACCACGGTCACAATCACTTTCCTTTTAATCCCGCACACCTGCCTTCAATCTGACCAGCACTGTATTTAAGGACTTTTGTGTTACAGGTTGGAGGCGAAGTATTGTTTTGTTTTCCCAAATCTTACCTTACCGAGCGATTGAATTTTGGACTGATTCTCACGGCATTGACCTTTAAGCTAAGTACCTTGGATTCCGACTTCCTCTCAAGCCCTCTTTCTATTTACACATCTCGGTGATAAGTTTACGTGCACTTGTGTTCTGATTTTCTGTTAGCGCTGGTTAGTTAACACACTTTATGTAGTGACCACTATTTTGTTGAAGGGTGTTTATTTCTGGATGCTGTTTTTCCGTTTTTCTTTGCTGTTGTTAAATGTGTGTTTTTCTTACTGCTAGCGCTAACGGTTTTGAGAGTGTGTATAAACTTTACCACGATATCCTGCGAAGACTCGAAGCCTTCTAAAAGCCTGTTTTTTACCCTGTGTCCTTTCCACATGTGTGCTGAATAAAGTGACGAAGCTTTTTACCGCAACTGTGTCCAGCCTTCTCCTGGTTACGTAACAGATTGCGCCCTGCCACACTGCAAAAATTGTTCAGGAATGGTTTGAGGAACATGACAATGAGTTCAAGGTGTTGACTTGTCCTCCAAATTCCCCAGATCTCAATCCGGTCGAACATCTGTGGGATGTGCTGGACAAACAAGTGGAGGCCCCACCTTGCAACTTACAGGACTTTGCTGGTAACGTCTTGGTGACAGATACCACAGCAAGACTTCAGAGGTCTTGTGGAGTCAACGGGTCAGAGCTGTTTTGGCACAAGGGGGACCTACACAATATTAGGCATGCGGTTTTAATGTTATGTCTGATCAGTGCAACTCTAATATACAGTATGTTGGATGATAAATTTCACAGAAATACACATGAGCAAGTGGTTATGAAAATAAACTTGTAAGGTTGGAGTCTGGTGTATATAACTATCATGGAGAACTTTTATCTACCTAGTTATGTCCTGATTTACTTTAGTTAGCAAGCTAGGAAAGACCTTGTATTTAATTTTATTAGTTTAGGTTAGGATTTTCCATACTCCCCAAATATAACCAGCAGACCATCTTATAGATCAAAAGGAGAAAAGTTTATTCCTCCTCTACAGAGACAGCACACCTCAGCAATACAGCAGCAATGAGTTTTTCAGCCATACAACAGAAGTGAGCCCCTGATCAGAGGAGCTGTAGCGCTTTTATAGTGAGCTGTAAACAACAGAACAGTTTCCCTTATGTTACAAAATAATGAATATTCATAACTGTATAAAAAGTGTGTATGCAAGTCTCTACATCTTATTAAGCTTCAGAAGGTGGTTCTCTATAACCTTAAGCAACTAATCTCCACAGGAACACTCACTGAGAGAATGATTATATAAAAACAGTGATTAAAAAGATAGCACAGAGAAGCTAAATTCTCCAACATTAGGTTGTTTTCTTTCAGTATACTTCCTGATTTGTTTTATTTGAAAGTTTTCAACATTATTGATGTGGAAAAGTTTTTCTACTGTGGAGTTCTGGAAACCAGTAAGCTACAGATCTTTCTTGTTCTTTCTCTATCATTGCCTTACCCTAGACTGGGCTGTTATAATAGGGAAAACCTGATTTTATCTTGCCTTTACCACATGATCAACACGGCTGTATCTCATGATCAATACGGCTGTAAGATAAGTTTAAAAGAAACAAACAAATTAGAATAATAAATGAGATCTGGAAAGCTATCACTCCGTTCATGTGACAACTTTGGGCTGCCACCCAAATGACAAACACGAGACACGACTGGCCTACTTTAGTGTGTCAGACAGGGCTTTTGTGTTTTTCTGTTCGTTTCCAGTGTTGCTACAGTGCTGATTTAGCAACAAGGAATTTGCAATGCTTGTTTGAGCAAAGAGAACTACACTGTGAAGCAAGAAGGAAAGACAGCACTGTGAAGGAAGAAGAACCACACTAATGCGCCTTACTAAGAGCCTGACTCTTCATCTCCTTTTTCACTGTGATTTTTCTTTCCTCTCTCTACTTAAATTACATTGATTTGGTGTCTAATGTTGTCTTTATCATCAAATATGGCATTCCATAGAACTCCTTTCTATACATCAAGGGGTCATTCATACTGTCATTTCCAGAATTATTGGCACCCTTGGTATAGTCAGGTAAATGTCTTTTTGGTTAATGAACTTAATCTTATTGGACACGATTTTATATACAAGAAGAGAGAAGCAACTGAGGCTGCCTAAATCCACAGAAGAACTGTGGTTAGTTATCCAAGATGTTTGGGCCAACCTACCTGCCGAGTTCCTTCAAAAACTGTGTGCAAGTGTACCTAGAAGAATTGATGCTGTTTTGAAGGCAAAAGGGTGGTCACACCAAATACTGATTTGATGTAGATTTTTCTTCTGTTCACTCACTTTGCATTTTGTGCATTTTTTTAATTGATAAATATAAACTATTAACATGTCTAACATGTAGGAAAATGTTTTTATGTCATTAAAGAAAGCAGCACATTACGTAAGAGACCACTTTTCAGACAGAACACACAATGAAGGCTGCTGGGTTTTGCTGCAAATATAAGAAGCGAGTGCGAAAGTCAAAGTCTCCAGAAGAACTGTTGCTGGTTCTGCAAGATGCTCAATAAAACTTACCAGCTCATTTCCTTATAAAACTGCACACATTGTACAGGAGAGTACAATTTTTATTTTTTTGTCACACCAAATATTGACTTTGTTTCATTTACTACTGTTTACTGCTCTTTACGGTGTTTTTTTTTAAATGTAGAAACATTTAATTTCACTATTTTGAAGGCATCTTTGCTCTCTATGTTCCTAAATCTTTTGCACAGTACTGTATATAACAAGCAATATATATATATATATATATATATAAAATAACAAGCAATAAGTGACACCTTAAGCTGACACATACAAGAACTATAGTTTTGTTTATGATTTCAAAATTATCTGCAAACTTCCAAGTAATATTTGCTGAAGCCACCCCTGGAAAGAATAACATTATTAGGTCCCTTATATCCCTTATTTTTTTAGGTTTATCTTTCACCTCTTTCATTTAGACAACTGGGTCAAATTCATTGCGAAACACTGATTTTGTTCTGATTCTGTTACTTTAGCCATTTTTTTTTTATTGATTTGGATGTTTGTTTGGGTAATTTTCTGACTGAAAGCTCTGTCTTTGGCCAATTCTTAACCCCCTGGGAGATATTTTAGGCTACAAAATCCTAAAACATAGCAGAATTTATGATGTCATCACACACAGTAAGGACTTACGTGGCCACTTGATTCATAACCTTTGTGGAAGTGTCCTTGATGGTGTCCTTCAGGTTGTCCTTGAAGTTGCTGAAGAACTTTCCAGCACCTCCTTTAACCATGTCCAGCAGTCCACCCCCATAGTTCCCATCCATATCTGGAAATATAAAGTTTTTAAATTAGCAGTCGATTATAATAGCATGATTTTATATGGATATTGCACGTTGTCTACCTTTGTATGTTTCATAAAACTGTAGCTTATTAATTCTATTCCTACACATACCTCTAACCTTGACCTTAACCTCAGAAACCAGAAGAAAATATTTGAGAAAATGTAGCTCTTTTTGGTCCCCACAAAAGACTAAATATGCACACACACACACACACACACACACACACACACACACACACACGGTTAGTGGGACACCACTAAAAATATATGCCCTTGAACAAGCTACAACCATCTTAACATGCAATTACATGAATGAGAAAGGAAAGTAATGCAGCATACAGAAATACACTTGGTGTATAAAGGCAGTAGGGTGTGTACTGGAGGTTTGTAAGCTGTAACAACAATACTACACATGGTGGTGTAGGAAAATAGTGCTGTAAATAATTTGCTAGTATTATGTAATATACTAGCTAATATGAGTAATTAGAAGTTGTTCTTTGACAGTAGTTGTGTGGGGTTTTATTTTTATCTAAGTAACAACCTGCAGCTTGTGCCACATACAAGTGTTTCGATTCCCCACTTTTTTGTTGCTGTTCCCATGACAACAAACACCATGTGCTCATATTTTGGTTTGTGTTCTAGTCCTGACTCTGCCCCTCTCATTGGTTTGTTATCCAATTGTGTTCACCTGTTCTATGTTAGTCCTTGATTAGTTTGTCTATGTATATCTTGCCATATCAAAGTAACACTGCAAAGACTTATCATACATTTAGGACGTTTTCAGACCTGTAGATCTGTGCTTTGTTCTGAAACGGGTGCTTAAATTGTTACAATGTTGTATTTTCTCCTTGGCTCGGTTTGCTTTCACAAGGCAACATTTCACAAGTGTACCAAAATGTGTTCATACAAGTCACATGTGAGTAAACTGTCCTCTCATTGGTCAGAGTGTGCCGGTTTATGTAGTGGTCATAGTGGTCATCCATCAAGACTGATAGACAGCAGCTCCGCAAGCTTATTGTGGCTTTCTTTTTAGCTGTAGTTATTATAATGTATCAGTTTGAGTGGGAATCAATGTTTCACAGAGCGATTAAAGCCCAACTCCTTGAGACGCTCGCTAAACATCATGTAAATCGTGGCGTTTTCATTCATTTTTGAAAGTTGTTCAGAAATACGTTGGTCAGACCAAATTTCAATGAGGCATTTTACCTCGTCTTTGGTCCAAATTAAACCGCGATTCATGTTTCGAGCCATTAGCAAAACAAACACTTTTTTTATGTAACGCAGTTCTCATCATGGGTTGGTCCGTTGGGTCAGGTTGCTTTCTCACTACAAGTGAACTGCTCCAGAGTTCATTTGCAATCGGGCCGAGACCACCTGAACGAGTGTGGTGAGGATCCGAGCACGACTGCCGTGTTCATATATGTCTAAACTAACCAAACCAAGGAAGAAAACACACCAGGTTCCGAAACAAACGCTCAAAACGTGCCAGTTGTGAAAACGCCCTTAGTAACTTTACATCTTTTGACATATTTTGACTTTGATATTTCTTCCTTGTGCTATGACCCCAATTTGTTGATGATTAGACTTTCAGATACTGTAGCCTTGGTAGGCAGTGATGATGTTACATTGAGTTGAGGCTGTTTTGCCAATAAAACATTCAAACATGCATCAACAGCAGAAACACAAGAACATACAGTATGTTCTCTGCAATTTACAATGCTACCATACTCATTTTACAGACTGTAACATTGATCATTTAGCACGAAATCTCAACATTACGGCGCAGTCACACACTGACTGCACCATATCGACTGATCGACCTCTTTCCAACAGCATAAAGTATCCCACATTATTAAACTAAAGGGCGACGATCTCTTCTCTTAACTTTTTGGACCATTCTTTTGACCTAGCCATATTTCTAACATGCAGTCAAACATGACACTCAACAAACCCCTAGCCAGTTCAGGTATTTCATGTGTTCCAGCTCAAGCACACCTGGTGCAACTAATGAAGCCTTTGATTAGTTGCATCAGGTGTGCTTGAGACAACACCGGTTTTGTATATTTGTGCTGTTGTGAGGGATTCTATTCAGGGGGTTGAATAATTTTGAGACTGGAGAAGTCATTATAAGTTGCATTTTCAGTTGAATTTGGGGAAACCACTTGAAGCATTCATTGTGTTGAACTATTTCAATTGCTTTTATTTGATTTGTTCATTGCAAACAGCTGAAAGTCTATAAATTTTGACAATAAACCTGCTTTGCAATGGGGGTTGAATAATTTTGATTGCAACTGTGCATATAAAGTTTGTGCCATACATTAATTTTTTTTTTTTTTTTTTTAATTGTCTAAAAATGAGTGTGACAGTATGGTAAACTCAATTCTGGATATATTCAATTTTAACTGCCATACATGTGCTAGATGCTGACACATCTAACTATACAGCTCAAGTAATTCATGAATATGTGTACAGATATGTCAACAGTGAGAGGCCACAAAGCTTATGCTTGCACGTCCTGATCAAATAACCTGTAATGGAGTGTCAGAGGTCCTAAATTGACTCTGAACAAGAGTTACAGCTATATCTTTTCAACCCGCCATTTACACATCATCATTATATCTGTGTGAACTGCTCATTCATTATCATTGCTATGTACTCCAAACACACTAAGATGTTTTGCTGTAGCTTTAAGTTCTGGTGCATGCGTGTGTGTTCTTGTGTATCTGTCCATCCTCCCATCCTGGACCACTCCCAAGCTATTAGTCTGCCTCAGCATCCACCACCCACTTAGATCTGCAGATCTGCTAGATTCGGCCTACACCGCACACACACACGCACACACACACACACACACACACACTCTCTGTCACTGAGCGAGCTGTACAGAGAGTGACACAGCACAGGTGAAGAGCATTCTGAGTCAGAGTGTATCCGAGAACTCGGGTGGGACTCAGCTCTGTCACAAAGCCACAGATCTGTAACATATTACAGTGTGGTGATTAAGCTGGTCTTGAAATGAGTAACCAAGACTGAGCGAGCCTATTTTTTTTCTGTGTAAAAAAAAAGTACTTTGAGTCTACATACAAAAGGAGGATGCCCCCCCCCCAAAAAAAAACAATTATAAAACACCTCTATAGAGTAAGAAATCATGTATTATGGATGATCCTACCTCAATTTTATGGACTCAAACTCATAATTCAAACCCAATTAACAGAGGTGGCTCATCCGTAGGTGCATAGCTTCATAAATTTTTTTCACAACGCCATACATTTAAAATTCCTTCAAAGTTCTAAATACCTCTTTTGAGTGACCAAGCTACTATTTGACAGAGCAGACGTTCCACTGATTTCCTCATCTTTGTAGATGTTGCGCAAGCATGGGGCATGCCCCATTTACCTCCACAGACAGTCCAATCAGGATTTCGCATATTTTTTTTGTGATTGTTGCAGCCAAAAATGCTTGATTTTGCTTTTTTCAAAATTTGCGATGCAATTTGCGGAGTTTTTTGTGCTTTTTTGCTACCTGAATTGGCAAAATAGCAATTGCGTGACATTGTTTTGCACAGTCTTACACTGTGATGTTTGTTGGTAAATGGGACCATTTAGCTGTACAACGCACGTGACTCGAAGGGGGCTTTGGCTGAATGCTCGTTGTGATGACGTCACATGATGCATCTTGGCCCAAATCTGCAAAGAATCTGTAGTAATTTTGAAAAATCGCAAGCTCCTCCAAGTATTGCGGATCGAAAAATCGCAAAAAATCCTGGAGGGCCTGCATAGAGTTATTACTGTACCTAGTGAAAAAAAATAGGAACTGCAATAAGAATTTTGCCACGTTCAACTAAAGGTACAAATATACTAAATATACTTTCATGTACAAGTACTCGCTTGCGTATCTTATGTACATCTGGAGGATTATATACGGCGTCCGCTAGATGGCACGTCGGAAACAAAACATCTCTGTCCGTCGGGTTTCCAAGTGGAACTGTATGTTTAGCGATTTCATGCACAGTGACTGTTTAAACTTTGACCTTACATTTAAAAGGATTTACTAATCTGGAAAATCCAGAAGACTAGCACTCAAAAGAAGACATTTCGGTAGGTTTAGGAGGTTTTTAAAATTCGTACGCTAACTGTAACAGAAAAACTGTTGTACTGTTAATACTCAATAACGGTCTAGATTAAAACATTAGTATGCGATTTGAGACACAACGCTACTTTTCTTTATTCAGCTGAGGACACAGTGTCACATGGTACTATACTGCCTCCACTATTTGCATTGGTATTGCACCACGTAGACATGTCGCGTTAATTTCTGAGGATAAGCGACATGGCAAATGACCGTAGGATACACGTGGTGGCCATCTTGAATACGCAACCATCAACCATTCATGCAACATTTTCGACTGAAATTGCAAGTACACTGTACACTGTACACAGTGTGCACCGACATGTTGATTTGACGTCACTCAGTAAACAGGGATGGACCTGGTAGTTGATGAGGCTACCCCATGCTGACGAGTTGAAATTTCAAGTTGAAGGAGTGGCTTTTACCGGTTGCAGGAGGGGAATTACAAGTTACAACAAGCATGTATCTCAGAATTCCCCAGCCTCTGACTAGGAAAAGCCAAAGAAAACGCCTCCTCAACTCTTAATTCCTACTTGGAAAGTTGGGAAGATCTCCTCGTTCGATTGTTTGTTAAATCTGTAACATTGACTACACATTTAGTTGTATTTAGGAGGTAAATACGTCACTCATCACTAAATTTAGCTGGTTAGTTTGTTTCTAACAAAAGTTGAACATGGAGGCGTCCATGTTTTTTTCAACCCACTTCTTGGTTGCATCAAATCCAGCAGAAAAGCAAGGCCACTATAAATGCCACGATTGTACAGCTGTCCCTCCACCACAATGATTAATTCCCCATTCTTCTGTGTAAACATGCAAAACAAGAGCTGTAAATCACACATTATACAGTATATGCTGTAAGAATTCTGTATATTCGGGATGTGAAACGTACCTGATTCTTAGATGCATCATAATTCTTTCTTTAAAAATCCACAAGAAATCGTAGTCTGACCTTGATATATGCTTATGCTTAGTCAGTGATGGCTGGTTACAAATTAGATGGGAAGGCGACAATCTAATATCTATCAGGAGCTTGACAATAAAACTATTAAAGCTGAGCAATGCATTATATCACAATGTCAGTGGCATAATAAAAATGATGTGGGGCAAACTATTTTTCACACACACACACACACACACACACACACACACACACACACACACACACACACACACACAAACACAGAGTCAAGTCTGTAATGCTCTACTGGCTTCATGCTATGTTTCTTCTAAAATCCCAAGCTGTAACCCTTTCATTCAAACCCAATACACTAATAACTTACAGTTCTGTCATCTGTTCTTCTATGTAATTTGTACTTTTGTACTTTGATTAGACAATATGTGCTTACTTACTTTTAGTTTCTCCTCCAAAGGCATTTTTGGAGGAAAAAAAAGTACTACAAAATAAATAATCCACCTCGTTCGCATGTCATTACATCTGCAACTGTATTTAACATGCGCCTTCTCATTCACTGCTGATGATGTGTGATGGATGTGTTAGCACCATGTGCTGAAAAATATCAACCCAGATGCACACAAAATCTAAGGGGTATTTCATTCTGTGTAATCACGCAACACAACTGATAAACCTGCATAAATCTACAGTATGGACTAGAAAGAAATCAGCTCCAGCCTCGAGCCTTAGTTCATATCATTTTATGACCATTGGTGGAGCTGTTGTTCTCTGTTCTACAAAAGTCCGCCTTGGGATATTTGTTAACAGCAAATAATCTGATGCGGATGACAAAAAAATAAAACTGTATGTTGAAGTTGTTGTTGTTTTTTTTATCTTTGAAAGACTGCTAGCACATTTATACCAGCTACCCCTGTGCATAGTGGCCATACTGTAGGCTACAAAAATTTTTTAAAGATGCATTAAGGATCATTTTATTATCTTGGAGCCTTGAATAGAAATTTAATCCGACTGTAAGGTGCCTAGAGATTCCCACTGCTTTTAAATATGTGAGCTGAGTTGGTGGAATTTAGCTGCTATTGTCCCTCAGTGTGATGTCCTGCGGTGGACTGGCGTCCCCATCCTGGGTGTAATCCCGTCACGTGCTCAGTGTTGTGAGACAGGCAACCCTGACCAAGATAAAGCGCTTACTGAAGATGAAAGAATGAATGAATGAATAGTCTGTGCGTTCTGTAGTTTTGATGTACAGTCATGGTAACTATAACAGAAATGCGAACAGGGGAGACAAATATGGAGATTTTATTCTGAATTGTAGCAAAAGGTCAGGATTTTTCTAAAATAGAGAAGCCTCCCAAACTGGAACAGACAGTAGTAGAGCAGACAGACATTTCATTAATATTTATAAATCATTTACAGAGATACTGATGTTTCTGATTTGCACAATGAGTCTATAATAAGGAATAAGGAATGAGTCTGTAATAAAGAAGGCTTGACAGTTACCTAGTTACAGTGTTTGCAGACTATAAGCCTGCAAAGGGTGCCTAAAAATTTTGCACAGTACTATATGTTTGAGTAGTCTCATAGGATGTGTTTGGATCAGTCAATTAACCTGCTAGTAAAGCGCTTGAGTTTACAGCTATTCATTCACTGTTCAGCTTCAGCTCACGCAGCTTAAGCAGCTCCAACCCCCCCTACATTACTGACTGTGACTGGATTATTTGAAACACTAGAACTATTGTTTCTAGATATTTCCTCTTCAAAAAACATTGTTAGTGCATTGTTAATATCTTGCGTCATTTTTTCAACAGTGTTTTAATTCAAATCTGTGCTAGTGCTGGCTACACATCTTAAATTCAAATGCACAGTTTTCTGCATTCGAATGTGTGTTTTTATCTTAAACTCGAAAGCCTTATTTGATAGCCCTAGAGCAGACGAGAGGACAGAAGTAGCACGAATGGCTAAAATGTTGGTGACATTCATTCTTATGTAAACATACACGCATGTAAACATATCCAATATCGAGGTCAGCAAAAATGATCGCGGCCAGGTCCGTATATCGTACAATAAGTCGATAACGTAATTATCGTGACAGGCCTAGTAAATATCTAGAAACTACAGATCTTGAATAAATGTTTAAATATTTGAATATAGTGCCGATTGTAATTATATCCCAAGTTTATATTGCTGTGCTCATATGTACATGTATGTACATATATGACATGTATGGTTTACTCTCCACATAATCTAATACTAATAATAAACGGATTAAAGGTGTGATATTTAATGAAGAAAACATAGCACAGACATGGAAACTTAGAAAACACAGAATAGAAAGCACAGAAAACATTCATATGGAAAATGTATAATCATTGATATTGTTAAGTTTTCTATAAGGAGACTTTTAACATTTATGGAAGGAGTCTCCAGCATCAGCGTTTTGTTACACTCAAAGTTTTCATCCATGAGAGTCTTCATGGCAGAGGAGTTTGCAAATTCTGCTTTCTCAATAAAATACTAAGCTGTGTTTCTGTTTTTGTTTTGTTTTTTGTCTTATTTTCTTCAGTGAGAGGAAAAAACCGACGGTGGTGAGGGAACTGCTCATATCTGTTATAAAGTAATTGATAACAAAAACTGTAACTGTAAAAATTGTTATTGTAATTGCTGCCGTATACGAGTAATAAAACACTTCAAGACATGCTGTTATTGGAAAATAATCAACGTTGGGGTAGTAAGGTTACCCTCTAATTGATTATTTTCCTATAACCACACACTCCATCATGTTTTATTCCTTACTTAACCTTTGTACCTTTAAACAATTTCATCCTTACACCGGAGTTTGGGATCGTCTTTATGAAATGCAGAAGCAAAATGCCACTCGGTCACCATTTTCTTTTTCAGTTGACCCTTTTGCCTTTCAGCACCAGTAAAGAGCAGGATGGCTAGACATGAAACACAGTGGACTTCCAGTCTGACTGGCCATAAAAACACAGAAAGGCTCTATTTGGAGCGGACCGAGACGCCCAGCTGACTTCAAAGTCCAGGGCTGTTCTTTCAGGGAACACAGGAGCTCTGAACTCCTACTAAAGTCCCTTTTATCCTGCGAGGGGTCATCTTTGTGAGACAGGAGGGGAAAAAAGAGAAACAGAAAAGGGGAGAGAGAAACAGAAAGAGAGACAGGACCCAGGAGGGCTGCTCCATATCAGGAGGAAATATCAGTGAAGATGGAGATATAAAGGTGTCGCTCTCTCACTCGCACATTCTCTATTTAACGCTCTGCCTGCTTCTCACTTGTTTCTTTTATTCTCACTGTCTAGCAGGTTAGAGCTGCTCTCGATGACATGGAATTCCTCTGTGTGAGCCGGTGTGTGTGTGTGTGTGTGTGTGTGTGTGTGTGTGTGTGTGTGTGTGTGTGTGTGTGTGTGTGTGTGTGTGTCCTGTCATTGGACCCAGCTTTAGCTCTTCAATTATAGATCATGTTCAGGCAGGCAGGGAGCTGCCATCTTATTCAGAGACAACACAAAAGTATTCAGGAAACACTCTAACACTGACTGCTTTCATCTGCTTGGATGGAAAACAACCGAATTCTCAATTCTGATTGGTCAGAAGGTGCTGATTAATTTTCTATAACAGCAGCTAGGACTGTACTGCCGGCCACTAGGCAACTCAGGTTTATATTAATGCATTCATCTAAATATGTTATCATTTCTATAGTAAAAGCTTATTCGCAGGGACTTGTGCGTCGGAACTTGTTTTCTGGACCCTCCACAACATTAAATGTAGCTGTTAACAGCTAGAAAGTATGAAGTGTCATTCTCGAAGAAATAACAAAAAATTGTAATCACTGGCAAATTTCTGTGGTAAAAGACTACGAGATGAGCTGTTATAGGAAAATATTCAACTTTAATGGGATCTTGTCGCTGATACATTGATATTTACAGTGTGTGTGTGTGTGTGAGAGAGAGAGAGAAAGTTTTCAATTTGTGTGTGTCTGTGAATTACCTGCATTTGTGTCGCGTCTCTACTAATAATAAAGCTGTGAGTTTAACTGTATGTTGCTATGGTTACAGTTGGTTATAGGCAGCACATTAATTTAGAACAGTGATTAAACTGACCGGAACTACTTGTGGTATATGGAAGGAATAACTGACGACGGTGGCTACACGTTGGGTGTGCATTATTTTCTAATAATTCAACAGACTGGAGTCAATTATTCCGCTTATACCACAGTTACCACACCTCAAGTCATTGTGCAGATGTTTTACTTCAAGACATTTTTCAGGTATTTGAAAAATTATTACCCCTCGTTTTTTTTTTTTTTTTAATTATTAACATTTTGCAGATTCTGCAGGGAGTATGTAAATTTATGAGCAGAACTGTAGGTTATGTGATGTTGCATGAGCAGCAGTTCAAAAAGATGCATTTGCCTGGCTTCATGTGATGCCTTCAGCCTCCCTGGTTGGTAGCTGTCTTGTGATACAGGAGAGATACCTGACCGGTTGAACTTAAAGGTTTTTTAGTGGTCCCTCTGGGGAAACCCTATGTACAGCAGATGTCTACAACAATGTTTCCCAATCAGAAAGGATTCCAAACTAGTATTTTGTACTTGTATTTTCTGCATTTTAACATTGTCTGATAAAAGTACACTCAACATTCTGGCTATTTTCACTTAGATTAAAGCACTGGTATCCTGGCTTTTTTGGGTCACGCTTGTTGTTTAATAGTTTGCCCCAGTAAAGTTTAAATTTAGCACCCTAAGGTGTGTTTCGCTTGTTCTTCTGGGAGAACCCTAAAGTTTCTAGGTTTCACCCTACAACTGAGGATCTCTCTCTAAGAAAATGTTTAATTTAGAATCCTTAACCATCCAAACAACCACTGAGGAACCCTTTACATTAGACAAATCAAATTGACGTCCCATGGATTCACATTTTAATTTACAATAAACTAAATGAATTAGGAATTAAGATGAGGTGAGTCGATTTCAATCAGATAAGCCATCCAATCTCCCACATTCTCACTCTCTCTCTCTCTCTCTCTCTCTCTCACACACACACACACACACACACACACACTGTGTTTTACAGATGAAGTGCACTCTCAGCCTGAAATGCACACTCTCATTCCACAACCCTGCAGTATCACTCCCATGTGGCAGCACTGCCTTTCTGCACAGGCCTAGTGTTAAATTTGCACGCATCTGCATGTTAGGGAGCATTACAACATCAGTTGCGGTCATAAGTTTACATAAGAATTGTAGATCATAAAAAATAAAAATTCCATTTTGTTTTTTATTTACTACTGCCCTGAATAAGCTATTTGTTATTATTTTGTTTAAATATCTATTTTTTTTTTCATTTAGTACTGCCCTTCAGAAGCTACATAAGATATTTATATGTTTCCCAGAAGACAAAATAATAATAATTTACACAGATCATCCTGTTCATAAGTTTACACCACTCTGGCTCTTAATGTATCGTGTTTCCTTCTTGAGCATCAGTGAATGTTTGCACCTTTTGTAATAATTGTGTATTAGTCCCTCAGTGTGGAGTTTAACTGCTCAGGACTCATGAACAGCTATAACATCACACAGTATTAAGAATCAAGGGTATGTAAACTTTTGAACTGGTTCATTTATGTAAATTCAGTTAGTATTGTGTCTTGTGGACTATATGTAAACATCTGTTATGTGAAATAGCTTATTCAGGGCAGAACTAAATAAAAAACAAAATGCAATTTTTATGATCTCTCTTTTTTTTTATTATTATTATTATTATTATTATTATTATTATTATTATTATCATTTTGCAGATACTTCAAGGTGTATGTAAACTGATGACCTCAACTGTATAATCAACACATTAAGAATGTATAATCAACACATTAAGAATGTGTATGTACTAAGACGACACTATCAATCATATTTTAATTGTAATTACAATTTCTGCCTTCCTCAATTTATTAAACACTTAACTGCAATATTGTTAATTGCAGCTAAAGCTGGATAATTGGCTGGACGTTGGATTGTATTACATTAAATTGCAAGCTTCTCATTCATATTTTAAGTGTCTGTGTAACTCTAATGTGCGTAAAGAGCCGTGTTGTATTTATTCAGAATTATATACATTTGAAAAACATGTTTGTATTATATGTGAAAGAAATGCTATTTTCTGTTTAATGGTAAAGCACTCCTGTGACTGGCTAAATAATCGTGTTACATGCATTATTGTACTGTAATTTCAATAGTAAGCAAAGTGAAATTCAAGCTTTTTATTACATTTACGCTCAGTGTGTTACATGTTGAACACACTTTTGGACTGTGTGTATGCTTGAGTGACAGTGTGTGAGGTTGTGTAAGCTTTCTCTCTCTCTCTCTCTCTCTCTCTCTCTCTCTGTGTGTGTGTGTGTGTGTGTGTATGTGTGTACGTGTTAGTGTAACTAACTGGGATTGTGTGTGAAAGAGTGAGCGAGAAAGCGAGAGAGAGAGAGAGAGAGAGAGAGAGAGAGAGAGAGAGAGAGAGAGAGAGAGAGAGAGAGAGAGAGGATGTTTGTAATTGATCAATTTTGACAGAATGATCAGTTATATGAGGCAAGAGGCTTGATGATATCTATAATAATCATCAATCTGGTGTCAGAAATCACCCATGCACACCAAATATACATTTGGTTTGTCATTACAAAGATAAGACTGTAGGCTTTCCATGACACCATAATAATTTATGCCTATCTACTCCAAATACTTGGGCTGTTCAGTTACAGAGATATAAAATGGCTGGTTAGCGGTGTTGTGGAGCATTTGATGATGTATGAGACTGTAATAAAAGAAGGATTCACATGAACAACTTGGTCTTTAGCTAGTATTTGCTAGGCTTATTTAACATTCTGCTGTAAGTTTCCTCATCATGTATTCAAACATTTTCCCAAATGTGTAAACGGGAGAGTTGAATAAAAATGCAGTAACTGAAAAATGTTGACTGACTTTATTTGCTGAAGATGCTAACAGGCTGCTAGTTAGTTAGCTAACATTATGCTAGCTGTGAGTGTAATTGTTTTGAAAAGTGTAATTATACATGACAAGACGTTGGTTCCTTTCTTGCAGGACTATCAATTGTGCCAAATCTGTAAACAGGGGAGTTTAAAGAAAATAAAAATGCAGTAACCGAAAAGAGCTGACTGAATTTACTTTCGGAATATGTTATTAAGCTGCTAAATAATTAGTTCATATTATGCTAGCTGTGCGTGTAATTATTTTGAAAAGTGTATTTATACATGGTTTCTTTCTTGCAGGACTATCTATTGTACCAAATCTGCAAAAAGGAGAGTTTAAAGCAAATGAAAATGCAGTAACTAAAAAGAGCACTGAAGACTTCCTGAGGAAGCTAATGAGCTGCTAAATAGTTAACTAACATTATGCTAGTTGTCAATTTGTTATTACTGTACCGAGATAGCAAACTGATGCTAGCCAAACATCACTATTTTACCTAGGTATTGTTTTACAACACCTAAAACAGGTTATTTGGTACTAATGATAAAGGTGAAGATGTTGGTTTCTTTATTTTAGTACTTATAAATTCTGCCTAATTCATAAACAGAAGAGTTTAAGATAATGCAGTAAATAGGAATAGGAGTTTACTGACTTTACTTCCTGAATATTCTGATATGTTAGCTAGATAGTTATCGAACGTTATGCTAGCTGTCAGTTTGTAATTATTTTGTTTCAGCACTAAAATGTGTAGGTTATTGGGCACTAATTATAAATGTCAGGATATTAATTTCTTTCTCACATGACTTATAATATGTTTTGTGTAAGTTTGACCCTCGCTGTAACCCCTGTAGCAGCCTGTAACTTTCATTTTCTATCTAACCCGGGTTGAACTGGCATTCAGGCAAAATAGTGTAATGTTAGCAAGCAGTAAACATTTGATACTCAGTTTCGGCAACTTGCCACCTGTTAACATGCTTCACATCCAGGGCTAATACCAGATTAAAGCGGCTAACTGCTACCATTATGCTTAGTTTTATCAAGAGAACTTATCTGGACAGCAAGTTCAGCACACACACAATATACTGTACACAATGCAAATGTGACAACTTGCAAAAGTATTATAAGATTTCTATTAAATGTTTAGTCTAAATATCATACCATTTTTCTTTCAAGTGTCTGCTCTATATCTTTAGTCTAATCCTTAATAATCTTTCACACCATATGCGGTCTGTAACAATCCTACCAGATAAGAGAAGCACTCATGACACCGTATCATGCATTTGTGCAGGATGGGCTCCATGTGCTGCTAAATTTTATGCACATACTGTATGTATCTGGTAAAAACAATTATGGACAGCCTAAAGATCACTGAGATTACAGTGGTGAAGTTCAACAAAACAGACTTCATATGAAAACTGTAATGAATTTTTCATGGTCTCACAACTACTATTTGACCGTGTGGTACTGGTACATTTATAGAAGGGATTTATTTACTTATAATTGCACTATCTGGTGTTACCCAGATGAGGATGGGTTCCCCTTTGAGTCTGGTTCCTCTCAAAGTTTCTTCCTCAAATCATCTCAGGGAGTTTTTCCTTGCCACCGTCGCCACTGGCTTGCTCATTGGGGATAAATTCACAAATTTAAAATCTATGTCCTGAATTTATATACTTCTGTAAAGCTGCTTTGGGACAATGTCCATTGTTAAAAGCGCTATACAAATAAACTGAACTTGAACTTGAACATAAAAGAGATACTTGTCACAGTTGCCAACCTTGAGCCCTTGAAATAGGGACATTTTCCACATATACATGGAAGGTCCAGGGGTTCCCTTGATAAATATCTCACAGACTTTAGAAGACAATTAAGTGTTGTCTTCTAGTGAGTTTTATATATGCAAATCATAAATCATTCATTCAGATAACTTCAGTAAGCACTTTATCCTGGTCACGAAGGATCCTTTGCTTATCCCTGGAACACTGGGTGTGAGTTGGGAATACACCATTTATGGTACACCAGTCTATCACACATACGCATTCACACACTCATTCGCACCGTGGCGGCTATTTCGCGTACACAATAAACTGGCATGTTTTTGGGAAGTGGGAGGAAACTGGAGAACCCAGAGGAAACCCATGCAGACACAGGGAGAACCACACAAACATTAACCCAGGACCCTGGAGCTGTGAGGTAGCAATATTACATGTTGTGCAAAGTGTCACCAAAATCATAAATCTAATTTTTTTTTAAATTAATAAAATAAAAAGCACACTTGGTGTAAGAGGAGTGACCAAGGCTAGGCAGCATATAACAACAAAGCTTAGATAATAGCTCAATAGCAGTAATGGGCTGACTTTAACACTGATTAAAAAGTGCTATCTGCTAGCAGTGTTGGATAAAGAAGAAAACATTTAAAATGGGGGAAATGAGAAAAATACAGGATTCAGGAGAATATTGGGAGAATATGGCTGATCCTTGGATGGTTTGCAATTGTGAGCAATGTGCATTAGGATCATTCTGCCTCGAGGTGACCGGGCCATGTCCCAAATTGCATCTCTAATCTATAATACACTATCTGGCCAAAAGTTTGTGGACACCTGATCATCACACCTCTATGTGCTTTTTGAAGATCCCGTTCCAGATCTAGTCCCTGTTATAATAACCTCCACTATTCTGGGAAGGCTTTCCACTAGATTTTGGAGCGTGGCTGTGGGGATTTGTGCTCATTCAGCCACAAGAGCATTAGTGAGGTCAGGCACTGATGTTGGGTGAGGAGGTCTGGGGTGCATTCATTATTCCAGTTTCATCCCAAAGGTGTTCAGTGGGGTTGATGTGTTCAGGGCTCATTGCAGAACACTCCGGTTCTACCATTCCAAACTTGGCAAACCATGTTTTCATGGAGCTCGCTTTGTGCACAGGGGCATCGTCATGCTGGA
Organism: Cranoglanis bouderius; assembly: GCA_023630585.1. Lineage (NCBI taxonomy): Eukaryota > Metazoa > Chordata > Actinopteri > Siluriformes > Cranoglanididae > Cranoglanis > Cranoglanis bouderius. Next base: position 29,502,817 of record CM042537.1, read on the forward strand.
ACAGGTTCAGGCCTCTTAATTCCAGTGAAGGGAAATCGTAATGCTACAGCATACGAAGACATTCTATACAATTGTGTGCTTCCAACTTTGTGGCAACAGTTTTGAGAAGAACCACATGTGATGTGGCGTGATGGTCAGGTGTCCACATATTTTTGGCCATATAGTGTACGTCTGAATAGCAACAGAAGGTGGATTTAGTATACCCTTACTCTAAAAACGATCAAAGGTATAAGAATTGTGCTTAAGGTCCATTATATAAGCTAGCTGAAATTATTTTAAAGGTAAACTACATACACATAACCATGTAATAGACACACAGTAAAGATGTAAAAGGTGTACCCTTGAGGATACCACCCCAGTGACAAATAGTATCGTTTTGTGCACTCGAGTGTAAAAAGCCTTACCTGAGCCGTCCATGATGCTGCAGTGGTCCGGTCGCGCCTTGGAGCCGAGGGTCACTGCCGCCAGTCCTCCTCCTCCTCTTCCTCCTCCTCCTCCTACTCCGCCGCCGCCGCTGAAGTCTCCGCCGCCTCCTCCGCTATCGACCAACTGCAAAGATTCATAGCCATCATAACCGCTCCTTTTCTTGTAGCCTCCGAGCAGGCTCATGAGCACAAATCGTCAATCGCGTACAAACGAGGTCGCTTCAAGGTGGTGGTGTGCGCATCTTTAGGCTCCTCGCGGTGGAGAAGCAAAGGAGGAGGAGAAGGAGGGAGGAGAAGCGACTAATGCATCACATCCCCGTTATGCCTAAATGCAGCGTCTCTCTCTCTCTCTCTCTCTTTACCCTGAATAACGGAGGAGGAACGTTTCGGCATCATGAGCCGCATTTACTGCGGCTTCTCCATCCTCTTTCATCCAACAGCAGTATTTACACCGCCGGTAGTTCGCTGCTCGCCCGCAGGAGCACTGGAGATGAGTGTGGAGGGGGTTTCTGGAACTGGATACCAAACGACCCCTTGACAGAAGGGGAGCCCATAAAGTCAAATAATAGGGTGTTGAATTTGGCCCGCAGTTTTAGGTTTCTAAATAATTAGAATCAAAAATACAACCATATACAAATGGAATAAAAAGATGGAGAGACAGAAGTTTCGCTACGTAAATAGTATTTGAAACCTTTCCAAGTCTTTGACTCACCCCCTCTCAGAGGAGGAAATGGTTCAGTCTGCCCCGCACATAGATTCAGCTTTGTAACGTTTACAGCCATTAGAGCTTTTTTTCCAAGAAAACAACAACAAATAGAAGTGAAAAAATATTGTACCAAATTATTATTATTATTATTATTATTATTATTATTATTATTATTATTATTATTATTATTATTATTTATTTGTTTGTTTGTTTGTTTATTTTATTATTATTATTATTATTATTATTATTATTATTATTATTATTATTATTATTTACTTTTTTGGTAGTTTGTTTTATTTATTGACAGCCCAGGGTGTCAAAAATTTAGTTTTCTTGGTTTAATAATAATAATAATAATAGTGAAAGGTTGATGTTTTAGAATTGTTTTTGGTTTAAGCTAATATCTATTATTATTATTACTATTATTATTATTATCATCATCATCATCATCATCTTCTTCTTCTTCTTCTTCTTCATTATTCGTTTAACCTTGTAACTGCTTTAAAACCCTTTTTCTTTCAATAGACACAATAAAACCAAAGGCTGTAAAACAAGCCCCACACCCTTTAACGTGCAATACGATACACACTGCATTCAGTTGTGCAGTTTATTTGCATTCTGAATCTGTCATCTCTAAATGAAATAGACCTCTTTGCAAATAATAATGCAGTCGTTTTTGTCCAGGCCTCTTGGGTCCCTGGGTACTCAGTTCCACTGTTTTCACCGTAGAGACGTCCCTGTTCATATGCACAGGACCAAGAATTTAGTGCTGGGCTGATAAAAGCTTGTTTCATGCAAGAAAACCTACTGTGAGTGGAAACGACATGACACAACCGTGACTGTGATGTTTCTTCACTTGAGCCTATAATTAGTATAACACATTTTTTATTGGGGACTTAATTTTTACAGCACCAAATTAGTTCCAGTTAAGTAAGGAAACAACAAAATGATGTGAAGGTTGTCAGAAGCACTTCTGCCTCAGTCAGCTATGGCTATGGCTATGGACTGATGTCTTTATAATAAAATATATCTCACATATGGCTGTATGGTTGTCCAGATTACAATGAGAGAAGGTCTGTAATGTTGACATTCCAGAATTATACATCCAGCATTATACATATCATTATTATTATAATACTTATAATAATAATAATAATAATTATTATTATTATTATTATTATTATTATTATTATTATTATTATTGTTATTGTTATTATTATTACAAGCATTACATCTACACAAAACTGATAGACTGCTTATGTGTGTGTGTGTGTGTGTGTGTGTGTGTGTGTGTGTGTGTGTGTGTGTGTGTGTGTGCATGTGTGTGTGTGACAAGACAAGCAACTGAATAAGAAAATAACCTTTTAGTCAACTTAAATAAAAACATTTAGGGCTTTGTGAATTTAGTCTCTCCAGCTATTTCTCTCCTGAAGAATAATTTAGTTTGGTGTCAGCTTGTTGGTGTTGCAAGCTTCCGTCTTTGGACACATTACTTGGCAGCTACCAGGCCTGCATGCTTTCTCTTAAGACTAACTGTGTCTAGGAAACTGAGAGAGGAGACACTAGGAACTTAGTGTATATGAAGTTTTCCATACAAAGAGTCGTGTTGCTGTCTGCACAGCACATAAGTTGCGAATTTAACATGGACCCTTTTCTGCATTGTTAGGACCAAGCTCTTAATTTTGCACTTTGGTTTGCTTCTTAGATTCCTCTTTTATCACACTCATGCACTTGGGTGAAAACAGCTGGGGTGTGGGTTAATATAATACTATTATGAAGTAGCTGTTTAACACAGGTCTTGTGATCTTTTATGGTAGTTTTAACTTATAAACGTCTTGTAACCTCTTGGATAGTCATGAAAGGATAGTACAGTGAATTTTGCTGATCGGAATTCTCTATAACTGCCTCAAGGTATGAGTAAAGTAGGACAACCTGTTAGTGCATATGGATGAAAAAAAAATTTCTGTAATTCCTCTCATTACAAGAAACATTAAAGGAGTGAATTTAAAGTATAAAAGACTAAGCTTGTTTCTATTGTTTGTAATTTGAGAGACTGAACATGTGGGACTACTTCTGTTTTTATATGAGATTGAAAAAGTCCACTATTTTACTATCCTTGCTTGCAAAGACTGAGCTTTTGGTCGATGCTCTTTTTATGTCCAATCCTGATACCCTCCCCTGTTACCGATTAACCTGATCCTCCAGAATGGTGTTACTTGAATATTCTATAAACTTTTCAATCTTATTTTGCCTCTGTCCCAACTTCTATGAGTGTGTTGAAGGCATAAAATTTGAAATTTGTTTATATTTACAAAATACAATTAAGTTGGTCAGTGAAAACATAGAATATCTTTTCTTTGTACTTTTGTCAGTTAAATAAAGTTTCAAGAGACTTGACAAATCACAGATTTGTTTTTATTGCATTTTAGAAAGAAAAAAAACAACTTTCATGGAAATGGGGTTAGTAATTAATAGTACTATTTTTTTCTGTTTTCGTTCTTAGTGAATTTTTGTATAAGGTGGGTTTTAGAGATAATACGTGATCAACCGACCAATGGTTAGTGCAGGTTTTAAATACGATGTGCTTAAAGACTATCTGAATAAGATAGAGAGCTGCATTAAAGGGCCAATTCTTCTTGTGTTGGCGGTTCCTTTAATAATGATATAAAACTGCTAGATTTATATCAGTACATATTTCCAGTGTTGCCAACTTGGTGACTTTGGTTTTGTTTTTTTTTTAGACCTCTTAAGTGATTTTTTT